>VXBX01006671.1:192453-242842 GCA_013400415.1 Scytalopus superciliaris
TTTTAATAATGTGCAGACTCCTTTTGGAGGGAGTTTTCTTTTTATTTTTAATAAGAGTTTTAGTAAGGACTGTAAAATATATTGCATAGAATGTGTAAATTTATTTAGTTTATAACACTGTTTGCATCAAACATTTTTTCTTGTACAGAATCAATATTACAAAAAGAAGAAAAGAAAATCTGCTTGTTATAGATCGATTTGTAAATTTACTATTATGTGTTTGTTATTCTTATGATGTTTTCAGGTACAGATATAAATAAGCCCTTTGCCAGTATTTACAGAAGAGGAAATGGAAGCAGAGAAGCAGTTTTACTTTGGGGCATCAATAGATGACAGCCAGAATTTGAATTTATTAATTTGTGTGTTCTATCACTGTAAGCATACCATGGGACCATCTCTTTCTAGCATGAGATTCAATTGGGTATTCAGCTGGGCAATTGGATTATGCTTATGTCTCGTAGTTAAGGGGTTTTTGTGTGTGTGTGCAACAAACAAGCCTTTCTGAGTATGAATGTTTAATACTGAAACATCCATACAATAAGCAGAAACAAACCTGCCTGTTACTGTGTTTTTTGCCAGTGGTCTGGCAGGGTGGGCTTCTTGCTTGCTGTTCATACATGAAGAGCGTGCTCCAAAAGCCAACTGGAGTCAGTAGGTCTTTCCACTGACTTCTGTGGGGTTTGGAACAGGACCTTACTTTTTTTTTTTTTTCGGCTTTGTATGTTTGTGGGGTGGTTTGGTTTGGTTTGAGGTTTTTTTCAGACAAGAGAAACACACCTCATCTTACAAAGCAGCACCAAAAAATATTTACCATTAGAAGTTATGCCAGCCTTTTCTATGTTACTGTATTATACAGCACAAAGTTCTCATACTAAGCAACTTTGAAATTATATGATTTTTACAGAGTATCAAAATTACAGAAAGACCTGTGCCAAATAATATTGTACTGAACCATTAAGGAAACTTGCATTGTTCAATATGGTCTTAAGGGTCTAAGTAGTTAGTGACTATTTCCTGAGTTGAAGAGATGGGTGATTTAATCTAGTCATTGGTAGGCTACCATGGAAAATACCAATATAATTGTAGTAGCACATCTGAGTGTGCAGGTGCATCTCTTCACAGAATATTTAAAACTAGTTTTTCGTGAACAATTAATTTGTCAAAAATCTGATTTCTTTTGGACATGAACAAATTTATGCATTGATTCAAGTAGAATTCAGCAAATAATTTCAAATGAAGAAAGGGGTGACTTTTTTTTAACGATAGTGTCAAAACATTTCATGATGACATTTTGTGAATAAAATATTTTGACAGAATGACATGCCTCACACTGACAGCAAAGGTAGAGGTGTGGGTTGCAGAGAGCCAGATATGCTCAACTGTAAAGAACTAAATGTTGACCTGTCTGAGTGTGGGACAAGGACTGGGCACAATGTCATGTGGAGCAGACAGCAAGGGCAGATGTCTGGAGAGTGTGAATGCTCACAAGTAAATCCAGAACACCTGCCAAATACCATGGATATTAATTTTGGCTACTTGTTTTATCAGTGATCACAGATAGAAGAGTTGTTTGCATACAGTGGAGGTGGACTTTAATTCAGTAAAAGGTCTTTGTGTGAGACATTCAGATCTGAGAGTCTGAGAGCTGTGGACTTAAAAAAGACACTGAACTAAATTTTAAATCCCCATCTGTACCACTTCTGGCAACAGACAGATTTCACAACCAGATTGGAATCCAAGTTATTCTTGAGGTCATTAAAGATTTGAGGCTGAGATATTATAAAAACTGATGAAATGATAAGATGCTGTTTCAGGTGGACTACTGACAAATAAGTAAAAGGCTTCATTACAAGACTTTTAAGCTTGACCACCGAGCTGGGTTTTCCAAGTATTGGTTATATCTTTGTATAAATTGTGAAGTTCCACAACACAATACACCAACAATGTATTGCCTTACAGTCAATAATACTCTTGATCTTCATCAGCTTTTAACTGGCTGATGAGTTTGGACTGGTGCCCCAACTTAGGGAGTCATCCTCTGTAATGGATTCCTGTGCAGAGCCAAGAAAATCAGAGGCCTCAGGAGGTCAAACTCTCAAGTGGGTGTAGGTTATAAATTCTCTTACAGTTCTTCCAAGTTTGTTTTTCAAAAATAAATCTCTCAGTGATATCACATATAAATTATTGCAAATGTGCATTGAGTACCTGCTAGTTTGTCCCTTTCTCCAAGAGGACTGTTTTATCGTCAAGATGAACTACAACTACATGTAAAATTTAAACACTGAGATCTATGAGCATTTCTGAGACTTTTGCTCTCTCAAAAACTCACAGGGAGTGTTGGATATGAACTATAGTCAAGGCAAGCCCATAGAGGTCAGCTGAGAAAACCATTGACTGAAATATGTCCTGCTGTTTATGGAATAGTATCAGTATCAACATTTGTGTGAAACCTATCTAGAAGAACTACAAGAGCCTCTCTTAAAAATTGGCATTTAACCACTACAGCAACTTGTCTAAGGATAGGACTGACTGCCTATTCATCAAAGTTTCTGAACTGTAAGTAAATCTCTCTTCAAAGTGGACACATTTAAGATTCCTTAAGGCTTGATAAGCAAGCTGGTTGGCGAAGTAGGATATCAGCCACAATTATCCTTATAGCTTTAAAATCTGAGTCACCATTTAGTATGTTTTAAACTGACCACCTCAGATTGCTCTGAGCAGCAAGAATCCTCAGATAGCATTTTTCTTGAATCTGACTCAAAGGCCCACTTTCTGAGCAAATCTTTCTTATTTCCAAACTGTGGATCACATGGAAGCCTTGTATCTTTGCTGGCATAGAGTTTCATAATTAAAGCCAAAAATCATATCTTGATTCTGGCAAATTAAACATGAATAACATTTGGAAAAAATACACAGCTTTTTCATATTCATGTCTAACTACATAAGGGTACTTTCCTGGCCTGATTCTATGAGCATTTATGTCCTCTGCTCACATAGCAATACAAAAATTAACTATTGATATCATGACATTATCTAATGCAAGCATGATTGCAGGTCTTAGCATATGATTTCATTTAGCCAAAAGCAGAGTTTTGTTCAAAATTTCACCTGAACTATGTCGACAGGAAGCTAAAATAAGGCTACATTTGTGAAAAATAATTTTATTTAGCCCTTTTTCCTTTAGCGAATTGTCTGTGAACAGATTTTGATTTTTGCTCTTTTTCTAGTTAATTGAAATTAAATGCTAAGTGCGTTATGCAACATATTTCTGTCTGTGAAATGTCCATGAACTTTGACTTTGTCTTTCACAACTCACTTATTATACATGGCGTACAGTGTGCAGTTTGTCATTTAAGTCATATGCTGTTGCTCCTCTTTCCTTATGGCATGACCAAAACTCTAGAAGCTTTAGTGAAAAAATAACCATATTGGTATGCAAATTTACTTATTCACACATGAATGGAGGGGGGGTGGTGGTACATGAGGAGAAACTATTCAAAATATTTGTGTGAGTGTCTTTGTATGGCAGAAAGCCAACAAAAGCAGGGACAAATATATATGACTCAGCAAGTTATTTCAAATTTGTCAGCATTTTCACAAGTCAGTTCCTTGCTTCTTGTTCTGCTCTCTTAAAACAAACTAAATCTAAATTTTATACCTTTTGAATCAGTGATGTCAAAAAAATGAAACATTATGTCAGCCTGCCAGTTTACCTACTGGCTTTGGGAACTGCTTTGGACAGTTGCCTATGTAAATGACCTTTCTTTGCCATCTTGCTGCATCTCCTGTATGTCCAACTCCATAGCTACCATCAGTCAGTTCATCATTACATTTATAATTTAAGTTGTCAGACTAGGGAAGCTGGGGAAGCTAAACACTGAGTCAAGCCTAAATGCAGTCACTCCTGCTATTAATATCATTAAAAAGTATAATAATGCCGTGATCAGACTTTATTTTCTTCTATTTGGACTAGGGATGAACCTAAAGGACAGAAAGGACAGTCATGGGATTCTCCCCTTTTTTTCATGCATTCATGAGTTTTTCCAAGCCATCTATTATGGGATCCAATTTACAAGTTGCAGAGGGAAAGCTATGAAAGAACTCTAATTACCCTTTCCTTTCCCCCACATCCTTATTGACAAAGCCAATTCAATAACTAGATGACTGGTTGCCAGTGCCTCTCTTGACTACAGATTTTTGAAATATTCATATGTCCCTATACATCTGTCTATATAGCAGAGCCTGCACAGTCCTTTTGTAAGTGACATTTCATGGTGAGAATTATGCCAGCACAAAATCATATGACTTGATGTCTGCTTCAGTGACATTAAACTCATAGTATAGGATAGTGAATAATAAAAAAATATTTGCAGGAATTCTGGTCTTATTTTTACATTTGTTCTCACTAGATTTATTTCTAACTACATAATTACAATTTATTCTATCTAGATCAGACTGAGTTATTTGCCAGATCAGTCTTACATGTTAGATATTTTCCATTTCTCTTTGATTCAGTAATACAGGGAGACCTGTATCTCTCCTCGTGTTTACAATTTTTATGCCTAGGTTCTAGTTAATTCATGAAAGTGAAAGGGTACAAGAATGAAGAACGACAAATGGAGAAAAGTAAACTTTATTTTACTCAAAGGCTTTGAAACCAATTCACTTCACATTTCACACGAAGGTTTAGCATCACCCTCAGAGCCATTCAAATAACACAGGGAACGTATTGATCAGAGATGAAAAGCAATAACGTGTGCAATTTTCAATACTTACTTGAGCTCCTGAGAGTTAGCAGCCATAAGGGATTTTAGTGTCTTGTCAGCTAATGGGCACCCAGAAACACTGAAAAGAAAATCCAATGTGAAATATTTTAACAAACCAAAACATTTATTTTTTCCTAAAACAGCAACCTTCATACAACCTATGACTTATAATGTGTAAAAAGATGACCTCTAATATTTGCCCTTGGCAAATGAAAATCAGCCAAAATAAGGCTGTGGTTCTGATATAACAGGGAAAAAATATAGCTAGGGACAAAGGTTTCAATCCCCTGTAAAGTTTAGCGTGAGGAGTGGTACACAGAGTCCATTGTTTATGTTTCATACCTCATTTATAATCACATGCAATAGCATCTGTGTAGAGACTACTTGTACACTTAGGGAAGTGCAAACTTTACTAAATGACTTATCTGCAGGTCTCAGCTAAGAAATACAGCTGCAGTAATAAGGGTATGCTGCTTAACTCTGCCTCAGTGTTTTGAGTCCATATCTTCACAAATATAACAAAAACAGGGAAAACAGCCATATTTCTGTATGGATTATTTTCTGCAAATTGCTTTACAATAGTTATCCGTGGTTAGTATAAAAATGTTCAAAGATGACAGTAGCTAAAAGTAGCTCTATTTCCTGTTCTCAGCTTCCTGTTGTTTCTTACCTTCGGTGTGAGGCGTAGTTTCCTGTTACATGACCACTACCATCACATCCTGGAGTTGGACAGCTGTGCAGAGATGCAGTGAGAAATCAGAGTATGTATGAGTATGTAAAATCACTATACACTGCAGTGAGTTTTGTATTGATCTTTAGGGCAATCACATTCATCATTATACATTTCAACACTATCATGACACTGCAAAATTTCACTTCTATTTTTTAACTATTACTTGAAGTACAGATGAAAAGAATTTTTCCTATTTCCACAATGCAAATAAGTCTAAACTTTATTTTTTATCTATGTAGTGATAAACCACCGTGCTTTGCATAGATATTTTGGTTATGATGTGGGTTCTTAAAAAGACAGTTTCATTACTGGCACAAAATTTTGACAGCAATTAATAAATGTTAGTGCTGAAGTTTCCTATCTGACCTCCTGTATAACACGGGCCAAAGAACAGTATTATTCAAAATAATTTGACTTCTGACTAAAATAAGGCACCTTCTTTAGAAACACACACAATTTTTATTTGTTGATATAAGTGAAAAATTAAGTGTTACTGTTGCTAGCAGAACAGAAAGCACCTCAAACTGACACAGCTGAAGTTCAGAATGAGCACAAAATTTTCTCAAGATGTTTCTCAGCTGAACTGAGAAGTGATACAAAGGTGATTGTTGAGGTTTAGTAACAGTACTCCCCAATTTAGTGCTCCCACTGAGACTCTCCAAACCATGTGGCACTCGCTTGCCCCCCACTCTCCTCCTCCAGTGAGCTGGAGAGGAGAACTGGAGGCACAAAAGGTGAAAATTACAGACTGAGGTAAGAACAATTTACTGGAAACAGCAATGAGATAAGAAAAGGAACAGTAACAGGAACAATACTAATAACAAAGTGTACAAGATAGGCCAACAATTCACACACGATTGCTCAGAACTGGCATTCCCCAACTGCTCTCTCCTCCATGCTTACTCAACCGGAAGGAAACCCCTCTCCTCAGAGGGGAGTCCCTTCCCCCTGCCCCTGGCAATGGCATGAGGTGGGATAGAATAACCTCCAAATCCTGGCAATGCTCACTCTTGGCCATGGCGAAAATTAACCGTGTCCAGCCCAGAATGAGGACAGTGGTACATTTAGCATCACAGATGCCAAGAGATGAAGGTATGCTTGACCTGGAGAAGAGGTTATAGCTGCTCTTTTAACTCAGCTCTTCTTCAGTCATTACACTGAATTCATTTATCAAATCGGGGTACAGTCCTTTGCAAAAGGGCAAAGATACCACGAAATGCAACTTGTCCATGGAGGGAGAGGTGAACTAAATATACCTTTGTACAGTACTTTAAAACACCCTAACACCAATCCTACAGTTACTTTATAAAGAACTATATGTCTTTCAGTGGGCACATGGATAAAAAGGACAAGCAGATGTTGTACAAAAGGTGTTAGCTAGTGCTCCATGCTAATGAACAAGGGGTGCCTGAGATGCTCACCTGGCTATTTTCTTTGAGTGGCAGAATGTTAGGAAGTTTTTCGAATCTGTAAAAAAGCCTTAGGAAGACATCAGCCTCATTTTCACAGCCCATTTCAAACTGAGCAGTGCAGTTATGGGCAACAGAATTAGCATGGAAAAGTAGAAAGCACATGCTAGAAGGAGGTATTGAACAATACTTCACTGCAACTGAGCTAATGATGTTAGAAAATTTTTCTCTGCAAGTGCTTATGTCATTTTCAAAACTTCCTCATGATGGAGCCAACTGTACTGAGTTGGTCTGTACAATTTCTTAGCTCAGTGGGGTCACAGAAATGCAGTCTGATCCTTATATTACCTATGGATTCTTCTGATAAATTAAAACTACTTCTTATTTGGTTTTCTGCACAACTACATTCTAGATACCTATTTCTACTCCCTGTTTGAAAATAATGCAGTAAAACCACTGTAAGCTGATCATTGTCCTAGTAAATACTCAGGGCATTATTATTTAGGAGAGAAGAAAAGTATTATACAGGCATCTCAAAACAGGTCAATATCACAAAGGAATAAATATTACAAAAGAAAAACCATTAGTCTCCAGCAAATAAATTCTCAGTGATTTTTGTATGCATTTTTTTAGCGGACACAAAACAAACCTGACCTGTAACAATTTAGGTCATGAACTAAAACTGCAGATATAATGTGGTGAGTAGACAACATGCAGACTGCATGACACGAGAGGAAAGAATCGCTCTTCACAGCAGCTTGCCCCAGGGGAATGTAAATTCTTGAGACAGAGGCAGATCTAACTGCTTCAGTGCCACTGACTATGGAGAGCTGGACACAAGTTGCAATGATGTGACTTTTTTATTTATGGGCAAGCCTGCAGCAAAATGTTATAGACTATCATCACTAAGTGATACAGACTGAACTTGTCTAGAGAGACCTGCTCTGGTTTGGGACGAAAAGTGTTATGAATTGTTATTTAGTCCTAGTTGACTAGTACAGTGTGTACTATCAAACTCTGTGTTGATATCAAAATTATGTTGATGTGAACCCAAAGGGCTTTTGCAAAGAGCCTAAATGAGATTTTAAAAATACACCAGTGTTATGAGCTGTTTGGGACAATTTTAGTGAACTATCTAAATTAAAGCAAGCTGTTGCACGTAGAAAGATTTGACAGAATTTATTTGCAGTTTTAGATAATAAAGTTTTAGAACTTAAGACAGAACAAGAGCGCCTCAGTACTTGGGAAAAGAGAGAATTAGTCTATTCTCCCAGAGTGTATATTTGTATAGCCACTGAATTTTTAGCAGGACAGAATAACTAACTCTGCTGTGAAGGAAGCAGACAGTCTTAAACATAGATTTCCTACAGGTCGGAAAACCCTGGGGCAGTTTCTGCCTTGCATTTTGTCATTTTATGAACTCTACACATTTCCTATCTGAGAAATCCACTTCTACACAAGCTCTCAACAGTGGATCTATAATGATGATTGCAATTAAAGTTTATTTAATTATATAAGCATTAGTAGAGTCAATCTATAACATGCTATGAAACTGTGCATTTTGTGGAAGAAGCTCACTTGTTACCTATCTATCTGAGGAATAAGGAAGGGCATGCAATATAATGTTAGTCATTAATCTGTCCAGACCCCTAGGCATACCCTGGCTATTCTCAGCTCCAAATCTCATGTCTATCCAGTTGTATACCCACAATGTGGAACTAACTACCTGCAGTGAACCATGCAAGTCTCCCTGCTCAGGTCCTGCAAATCTACTCCAATCAGGAAGTCAGGACAACAGTGTAGTCAGTCTCTAACAAGGCAAAGGAAAATGTGTCATTTTTGTGACTCACGTGATGAGTTCCTTTTTGAGATCTCTTGAATGGAGCTTGGGTTTAGGACTCGGTATGGAGACATCTCCTGGATACTTCTTTTCTTCCATGTGTTCGGGAGAGTTCACTGGATCTTTCTGAAATATTAGATAAGAATGTGACAAAAGGTTTCTCTCTTTAAGTCCTTCCATGTGATCAAGAAATAATTTGCCATGACAAGAAGAAAATATCTTAAAACTTTGGGAAAAAAAAAAAAGAAATGATGACGAGAAATTAAGAAAGCTTAGTACATCATGGTTTCAGCTTCTCGTAGGTAGACTTTTAAAAATGTGAAAGCATTTCTGAAGGCAGATCTGGTTTAAGCTGTACATACAGAAAGCTGAATTTTGACTTATAAATGCTGATAAAGGCCAAAGAAAAGTACATAGAGAAAATAAAAGTTGTTGAATATATAGAGCCAAGCAGGACTTCAGCAAGTATGTTCTTGGTTTTGGTTGTGTAAGTACATAATTGAGTTTTGTATACAGTTGTTGTGAGGACCATTGCACTATGAATTACAAAACTGTAACCATAAATTTAAAAAAAAAAAAATATTTACATAAATATATGTAAATGCAAAGCTTTTTGTATCTGTAGGATGAAATGGATTGTTATCTTATTCAAAGACCAGATTCTTGTTAAAATAAAAAGTATGAGAACAAAACTGCCTTGCTTTCTTAGTGGCAGGTTCCTAAGATTTCTACTGTTTGTAGATCAAAATAATCACTGCTACTATGCTGTTTGGTGAATGGTACGAACCATGAGCATTCACTCCCTTGGAAGGCATTTGGAAAATTTGGAGTCCTGAAAGGAAATTACATTTTTCTTTTCTGAAAAATCCCTTTAATCACTTCAAAATATCTTGCTTTATACTATTTTGAGACTTAATTCCTTAAATTATTATTATTTTTATAAAAGATAAGTATTTCCTTTCTGGAGGGATGCTCTGCAGCTATTTCATGATTCAAGAATTCTCTGAAGCCTATAGCATAAATTAGCAAACCTCTGTTAATCCCTTCTGGAACTTCATGTTGGTTTTGTGATTCCTTTCAAGGTAGGTATTGCCCAGAGATTACTCTCTGTGAGAGCAGAAACTGCCACCTGTAGTTGAAAGGAGAAGGTCCCAGCTCCTGCTAAACTCAGGGGGCTGGTGCTAGAGGTGCTCTGGGTTTGTGCAGCTGACAACTGTGCCAGGACACATGGGCAGGGATGTCTGCAGAGCTGTTATCACAGAGCAGAGAGCTGAGTAGAATCTGGACTGAAAATGGAGATTCTGCTTAACGGGACTTGTAAGCTCTGCAGGGGTGTTTCTTCTGATAAAGCTTCCATATGGTCCTCAATTCTGGCAGCTCATCTTTGACTGTTTGGAGGCTGGATCCTCTATATGACTTCCTTCTGCTTTCTGATACTGGCTACCTTTAGCCTACTGAAAGTCACACTACACATACATATAGAAACGATGCCATATTATTGCTATATCAATTACTACTGATTTTTGCAACCAGATTTGTGGGGTTAGTTTGTTTGGGAATAATCTAATCTGCTACAAATATAGAAAGCAAAAATAGATACATCCAGCTTTTCTAAACACTCCACAGTAATTATCAAGTAGTACTTTTAAATAAATAGAAAAACCCTCACATATTTCAAGCTTTTAGAATTTTATTTCTAAAGGAAAACTTCATGTAAGGAGCAACAGAGAAAATTACAAACTGTGAAAGGTCTCGATAAAAATGTTAGTACAGAAATAATAAATGGTTGAAAGTCCTCCAAACATGGAAACTAAAATGATAAAATACAAAAGTGGAAAAATGCATGTTCAAAACTCAAGAAACATCAAAGACTTTTCCAAAGTAGACTTAAATTTTGGTTCCAGTGGCATATGATGGCATTTTTACCCCTGCAAGCCACAGAATGGGGATTTGAATTCCTGACTACTACTGTCCACACATTCTGACCTACCTTTGTTACATACCCATAAATGCAAGCAGGCATCATCACCAGTATGAGTTACTGTAAAATTGAAATACCCCCAAAGAAACAGCAAAATGGTAACTCTCTGTTGCCAACTGGATGAGATCAGATGTCAACGTAACTTCAAAAAAAACACGGGTAAAAAGGTTTCCACTTAATTTAATGGAGGTTGAAGGCAGCCAGTTTATCAGTTTCCTGTCTAGCTACTACCTGACAGGCTACATTTGTATCACTGGATTGAGGATCAATGCTGTGTTTCTAAAAATTTAATGCACTCCTTGGCTGGATCCTAACTGTGTATCAAAACTGGAGCACACATCAGCCTCTTCCACTACTTAAAGGTAGAAGTGAGAGAAACCTGGGATAGAGGGTGCAGGAAAGAACCCTCTGGTACTCCACTGCAATCCTGAGCTGTGTGATGTACCTCAGGATGCACCTGCAGCACACCACAGTAGCCGTAACCACTGCAGCATATATTCATATTTTCATATATGTAACTTGTGTTCTTTGTCTCAAACGAAAGATATCTGCAGACCTTTTGATGGTGATGGGCTAGAAACTTGTGAATGTGTGAGTTATTCATCATGTTGCTGCCTGATACCTGTTGCATGGAGTAGATTGATGGAGTATTGCAGTTCACAGCTTCTTTTAATGATGTTTCATTGAATCATTTAACAAAAATAAGATTTCATGATGAAGACTGACATGACTGCTACAGACACCAGTATAACTGATAGTAGAGGGTTCAGAATTTCAGTATTTTCATTTTCTATCTTCAAATATTTCTTTTTCAAATCTTAATTGTGAATTACCTGAATTGAGTAATTAAGGTTTGTAATTTTTTTAAATCAATATCTATACACACATACATACAGAAACATCAACAATTTTATAGTAACTGCTCTTTTGAAAAATAAAAAAATCTAACGAGGAACAAAGTGTGAATACAGCTTTTTTCCTTCCTAACAACCCTTAATATATTTCCCAGGAATGAGTGAGGGATTTAGACATTGAAACAGATGACTTATTCAACATAGCACCTTGAGGAGCACTTGGTATTATTCAAGCAGCATGAAATCTTCAGATGTGTAGAGGCTGCAAAAATAGGACAGTGCAAAGGAAATGTAGGCAAAGAAATACTGAAATTCTGCCTTTCTAGGACCTTACATCACTACATATGGCCCAAAAGGGGTTGTATGAAACACAGAAGGTCAGAAATAAAGACCAAATGCTTCCTGATCCTCTGCACTTAAGATTGAGAGTAGAGCATCATGTTTTGGCTTGTGTGCTTCTCCATCTACTTAGCTTTAGAGGGAGAGGTAATCCTTCGGGAAAACACCTTTATCAGTTCCCACTTTCTGGTGCGTTAGATGATGATTGTCACAGCTAGTCAAGTCCACCTGTATGCACAATTTTTCCTTTCCCATTTGAATGGCTTTGTAGTTAAATGCTATCAAAAATCTAAAGACTTCCAGACTAAAGAAAAATCAAGACCAGCCCAATTAGTCCAAACACCACTATTTCCTGCAAAGACCGTGTGTGTATTCATGCATGCACACTACAGAAAGAAAGCAAGCAACAATACTCCATTAATGTACAGATGGAAGTTTATATTGATTTCAGCAAAGACCAGAACATAATGGTAACATGAATAACAGATAATAGCATCTGGCACTTTTAACATTTTTAAGCCCTGAAATCTTTGGAGAACTGACAGTTGAACTAACTGACAGCTCTAGTTATTTCTCAGTGCTTTCCTTTTGGAGAGATTTTGAGCTTTTTCCAGATTCAGAATTTTTTTTTTTTTAAGGGGGCATCTGGACAGGCTATTTTGCTGAGAAAGAGAGAGACAATATTTTCTGGAAATTACCACCAAAATTAAACAACTGTTGTGCATATGAACCAGATAACAATGAATTAAAAATAGATATAATCAGTCATTTTCTTTGCATGAGGATAACTGCCAGTCTTTGATTTTGAAAACAGAGCCTCTGGCCCCTGACATCACTGGACACATCAAGGCTCCATGGGATGGCAAAAGCTCACAGCAGGGATCTGTGGCCAGATCCTCAATTAGGGACAAAACACACAGTGTCAAATCACTGAGTGCAAAGGGCACCAGTGCCTGAGTGCATCAGACCATTATGTCCCATCGTGTAGTTTAGTTCCCTCCAGCTCCCAGTGCCGGTAAGGGGCAAGGAAACACAGCCAGATCACAGCCTTCTGAAAGTCAGGTATGGATGTGGAGGTGCTCCTGCCTTGGCCCTTTTGCTGAGCTGTGGTGGCAGCAGGGAGGAGGAGTGGCACCACAGGCTCCTTGCCAAGCCTGTGACGCCTACTGATCCTCTGCAGCAAGGCAGTCCTCTGCTTGTTGTGCACAAGAATGGGTAGGAGCCTGAGCCTGAGCCTCCTACCTCATGTCAGAGCCACTCCAAAACCCTGATACAGGGTTTGTGCTCTCATTGGTGAGGTAAAAAACATCATTAGCCCTAAAGAGGAGACTGCAGAGGGCTCTCGAAGACAAGCCAGCCTCCAAGAAATGCAAGTCTTTTCAGCAGTCACATTGTAACAGACTACCCAGTGCTGACTGATTTTTTATTTCACACAACTGAATTATCTTTTAATTCCAGGTGGGTTTTGAATTGAGGCCTGGATCCCCTAACCTCAGCCCTAAATAGATTTGCCCCATATCTTCTTGAAGTGTCAGTTTTGATATTTGAACAAAAGGTAATAGTGTTCAAATGATATCATTTGATATATAAAACCAAATAGGGTGTAAAGTATTTGAGGTTGTATAAAACCTCCTAGTTGGGACATCTTTTAGTCTATTTTATAAAGCTATAGCTCAGGCTTCTCTATGTTAATTACCAGGAATTTTTCTAATTAGCCTTTTGAAGATCTGGTGGTACCTTCCTGATTTAAGAAAAATGCAAGCAGTCCGTATTCTGACAGTAAAGCTCAAGAGAAATGAATAAAACCAAACTCAACAGCAAAATAGAGGAATATCACAGAATCACAGAATCAATTAGGTTGGAAAAGACCTCTGAAATTATCGAGTCCAACCTATGACCAAACACCATCTTGTCAACTAGACCATGGCACTAAGTGCCACATCCAGACTTAAACACCTCTAGGGATGGTGACTCCACCACCTCCCTGGGCAGCCCATTCCAATGCCCAATCACTCTCTCTGTGAAGAACTTCTTCCTAACTGTGAAAGTTCGGGTTGGCTCTCTGCCAACAGCCAAACCTCACAAGAAAGATTCCCCCCTCCCTCTCCCGAAANATACACCTGATTACGTAAAGAGATGGGATGGAATACTTCCTAGATCTTGACCCTGGTTACCAAGGAAGGCCTACAAAAAACAACCCATCACACTAACGTCCAAAGAAAGACCGTAGTAGACTATGCTGCTTTGTTGTCAACAAAGGGTAAACAGACATGAAAGAGCAAAACAGAAACAAAATCAAAATCAAGACAGTTATCAAGTTGAAAGTGGCACTCTAGAAGACTAGTCATAGAAGTTGCAAGATGAAGATCTAAGACTCACTGGCAGAGATTTCTTGAAGTATATTAAATGTCAAATAAAAATCTTTCCACTGAAAGAATATTACAAGCAAGGTTCTAAGCACATATTTAAATGCTTTAAATGCTTATCTAGAATTATAAAGAGTTGGTGTGGAAAAAATTGCTTTTTGTTTCAGCATGAAAGATCTGCCTTGGCTTGATTTTGTTTGTTGGGATTATTTTTGTTTTGGTTTGTTTTTTTTCTACCAAGTGATCCCTAGTCCATTTGGGTGTATGTGCTACAGGACTGAACCATTAGAAACAAATTTAAAAAGCAGTCTCTAATGATGGATTTTTTTACTTAGTGACTTATAGGCATTAACAAGTAGCTTCTGAGAGCAAAATTTTTCAAAGTGAGTAATGTTTATTTATGCCACATCCAAGAGACCATTAAAACCAGCTCAATGTTCACAAGCCTCTACCTGCAGAAGCTGATTTCCTTTAAACTGCACTAGATGGTCCCAAAGACCATCATATGGTCCCTCATCAAAGGGAAAAGGTCACTCAGAAACTGTAAAAATACCTCTTTTTCTTCTTCTTTCCTGCCATGGGTCTTGCTGTAGTTGATTGGTGTATCCCAGCCTTCCTGTTCACAAAGAGCCTGGTAGAAGGCTGCATTTACCAGGATGCTGCTTGCTTTGAAAGGAGAAGAGGAAGGAGTGGGAAGTGCTGTGCTGGAAGAATTGAGAGGCATAACTTTGTCTTGGCTTCGATTCTTTTTCATGCTCAAATCCAGAGTGCCATTTTCATCCACTTCTATCTCAGCTCCCTGACACGTAACAGGAAATAGAGACATGTTTAGATATGGACATTGTAAGGCTGTAAAATAACCATGTGGTGCTTTTAAAGGATAAATATAAATACACGCTTTTATTTAAATTTATCTGAATCTAAACCCAGCTTTTCGATTTATGTCAGTTAATGTCCAACTCTTAGGCATACTTAGGGGTAGCTTCAGTAATGGTATCCTGCATCTCAGCTTAAACATAGTAAGTAGAATTTAAATAAGATGCCCTAAACCATAACCTATACACCCTAAATCTAGTTTTATTTAAAAAAAGTTTAGCTTTAAATCTTCTTGATCTTTTCACTCTTACAGAGAACTATGACCCCAATTCACAGTTAAAAGCATTAATGCATTGTTTAGGTCATCAACAGCATTACTATTCTATATCCTCCCTTCCCCCCACACCCTGGAAACATTACAACATCTGCATCATGGGGGGAGAAGGAGGGGGGAAGAAACACATCCAAAAGTAACAGAGTAGCAGAAATTTTTGCTAGCATTTTCTTGAAATCACTTGAAATAACATATTGCCTTAATCATAATTTGACTAGGCCACTAAGGCACAGGTCTGCACAGAGACCACTAGACTGGGAAGCACAGGAGGATCTTGAGGAGGTTCTCTGTGATGGAGACCTTCTGCATAACCTAACAAAGCCTTTGATACCTGGAAGGTACAGCAAAGAGCAGCCTCATATCAGCTCTCAGAGCAGCTCCTGCTCACAAGGAGCAAGTGCTGCTCTGCTGTACAAGAACAAGGGAAGGAAACCTCACTGTTCTGCCTTATCCTGTCTGACCACAGTAAAAGAGGGCAAACCCCTTTTCTTGAAATGTTAAAAAGCTAATGAAAGTGCAACTTACTAAGGGAAATAACAAAAAAAATCCCCTCATGTTCAATACGCTACACTCTATATTGACATATTTTGTATATAGGGACGAATATAAGACTAGTCCTTGCTATTGCAAATAATTACTGAAGTGAAGTAGGGGAAGAGGTGAAAGGTGGCTTCTACAGGAGTATTCGGGAGTTTAGTTCGGTGTGTTGCCCTCAATAAGGTGGAAAACATTCAAAGACTGTAGAGATAAATAGGAATGTCATAGATCTACACATAGAATGTTGAAATTAACACTGCTTCCTGTTACTGTCATCACTAGTGTTTTTCATTTGCACCATCATGAAGCCTGGATAACACTTGGGAATTTGGAGCTAGATATGTAGTGTTGTATTACTGTAGGGGATAGTAGTATAAACCAAGATTTCCTACCTTGACAAATATAAAACTAAGCCCATAATGTAAATGAATCACTTAGATGTGTTGTAAACAAAAAGAGGCCTGTATGGCCAGGGGACAAATTTGTCCATCTTTCTTAGACCTCCTCCTCAGGAAGACACTGGCAGAAAGAGTCCTTTTCTCTTTCTTCCCATTAAATAGTGCTGGGGCTTGATGATTAATCAACCATTTAGTGGTTAAAAATAGGGGAGGGAAAGTTATCCTTGCTTGAGGATCTTAAAAACAGATGTGGTGAAACAGGAAATTCTCCCACTGTGCTGAACTGTGACATGGCCACTGTAGTTGGACTGAGTGTCCAAGATTCCTTCATGCAGCCTTGTCTTCTACCACTGCCAGTGATGACTCATTTAAAGGCAAGATGGGATTGAATAAATCTTTTTAATCAGAAAGGAAATTTTGGTAGAAAATAACAATTTAGGGCCCAGTGAGCTCTTCTCACTCAGCCAGCCTGACTCCCTTTTTCATCCATGAGCCCAAGACAGATGCCCACCTAGACTGAAGCCACTACCAAGCCATCTGCTTGCCCCTGGTTCAGAAACTCAGGCACCTCTTATGTTTGCTTCTCCCGCATAGCAAAGTTCGCATTTTCAATCATACAGCTTAAAGAGAGAGATGTTTTATTATATTTATGGGAAGTAAATACACTTCTAATATGTTCATACTAAGACGCTTTGGTTATATCTTTCTGCCCCTTTTTAGTAAATAGTTTAATCTCCTGTGATAGTTTTAAGCCCTGAATTTGACAGTGCAGCTTATCCTGGATAATAACTTCGTAACCACAACATCTTATGCCATCTGTATAATATCAAATACATTTTTATACCAGCATTAATAAACCTTAGTTACAAAAATCCAAGATATTAACTGTATCAGTGCCAGCACACACTCCAGGATCTGACAATATAGCTCTGCCATGATCACCCCAGTGTTTTTTGGCTTCATAGTTGATATGTAACTATAGCAATGAAACAGAGCTACAGTAATCAAGTTTAATGGCCAATGTAAAGTAAAATGCTAAATATTGTAGTTGCTGACATTTTTCATAATAAAAAAACTTGGGTTAAGTCTGCACAACCAACATTCACATAAAATTCCAGACCTCTGTGACAGATGGCTTAGGAAAGGAAGCCATGTGACTGGGCTGTGGTAGTTTTATAGTGCAAAACCCATAAATAGTGCAGATTCTCTGTCACTGACAAAATACCAACTACTCAGAAGGCAACAGCAAATCAATAAAGGACAAAAAACAACCAAGGTCCCCTCCTCTATGTAACTTGCCATAGAATAATATCAGAAAATCATTGTCTGAGTAACAGATACCATTAGCCTCCACAAGGAGCTCTGGCTGGTAAGCAGAACATTTGCTAACATGGATATTTAAAGGTTTCTCAACATTTTTCTGAAATTCATGTAGAAGTTGGGTTGTCCAACACATACCTAATTCTGATCAGGGAAAGCTGGGTTGTGTGTTTGTGAAGTAGCATGCAGATGGGTTTTAAGTGAGCTCACAGATGCACACAACAATTAAATAAAGTCATGGGAAAAATATCCCCCTTTGCCCATTGCAGGATGGATCACACGTTTACAGCATGGATTTTTATTCAGAATGGTATAAAAGAGCTATTGCTTTGCTGCCTTCATAGCAAACTCCAAATGGCAGAGCAAAAACAGCGAAGTCAGAGTTACTGCTCCAGTTTGCATTCCTACTCTCATCCCACCCTCCTCTCAATATGTCTCCTTTGCTTGTTTTACCACATTTATTTTTACATTAATTTTAAAATGGAAATAAAAAGACAAAAATGGCAAATGGCAAAAAATGCTAGAGCAGTGCTATGACATGCTGACAGAAAATGGCACTTACTATGCTTATCTCAGGCTTGTAAAGGCTGTGTTCTCAGTGGAGGCAAGATCTTATTACTGTTGACTCTAGTGCATGTGTGAACAGGCCTATATTTATCCATTTATCATGACATACTTAGAATTTAGCTACCAAAACAATGTAAACTGTTCTGACTCTTCCTTAAAAATGTAAGCAAAACAAAGATGCATATGTACCTTTTTATTTCCTTACTCATATTAGTTCGAAGCTGTGTAAATCTTTGGACCCCAATTTTGATCTTATTTACATTTACATTTACACGGGCATAAACGAGGAAAATATACACTGAAGCAATGAAGCAAAATCAATGAGTGTGAAACATGGTAATTAAATTCAGGCTACTTCTTATCTAGTACCACATCAGTGACAGTGGAATCATTCTGACAAGTTTTCCAGCAGCTGGTATAAGGAGTCCAGAATAAAAAAAAAAATGAAAGAAAAATGATTGGAGCACATTTTCTTTATTCCAGAATCTATTCAGTGAAAAAAATAAGGTGCAAATAGTACTTTACTATTTAAAATGAAAAATAATAGAAATATGTAAACAAAAAATTGGATCTCTATCCTCTCCAAGTGCTTTGTATTTTAAAGTCAATCTTTCTCAGCCTCCTTTATTTTATGAAATAAATACTGCAGAATATTTTCTAGTCCTTCATTAAATCTTGCCCTTAGAACTGTACTACAACAGCTAGGACAATAAAGGATTGCATTTTTTTATGGTAAATGACTCCTTCATTTTTCCATATGCTTTTGGTCTATCTGATCACTCACAACATTTAATACTCTCCAGTGTGTCTCCTGTAACGATTACAAGTTAAGCTTTATCTCATCGCTGGATCAGAAATAGTAAATTATTGTGTCTGCGTGGATCTTATTTCAAACCTCTGACATTAGGGAGATTGAATCATGACATATGAGGGATTTTAACTATTCTTTGGTTGACATCAGCCATACAGTTTAATACTAAGTAAGTCCAAAAAAACAACATAATCAATGATTTTGTAGTCCACCTAGCAGTTCAGTCTGGTTTGGAAAGCTCAATAAAACTCTTAATTTCCAATATCAGGAGATACTTTGAGACTTGTACCTTGCCATGTGTATGAATACTGTTCTTAATGCAAGTCCATCCAAAAGAGTACAATATTTTCTACTTCCAACCAACAAAATCACATGTAACTGGTTCTCAATTCTTCACACTTGAAACTGAGTCCTTATGCAGCAAATTAAAATACTAATTTGGGTCAAATGAGAAAACTTGTAACAGCCCAGCAACATCTGAGACAAAAATGGAGTCCTAGTTTCAGCCCAGAGCAGTTCACAAATTAAAAAAAAGCTAGCCCAGAAGGTACTCAGAGAGCAATATGTACAGCAGTATTACAGAATCGTACCTTGGATGATTTTTCATCCTGTATTTAGGCTTTAAGGTATTTGGAGTAAAGTACTGCCTGACAAATGTGCTGAGTACTAACTACATTTTTAAATAATGGATGAAATTATCACCATCATCAATATCCAAGAATGGAGAGATGACATAATTTTATTCAAAAAGAGAATTTGAACTTTAAACATTTTTAACAAGTGTCATTTTTTTTTTGTTTTATTTCAAGGCATAGTGTGCATATGCCATTTTGTCTAAACAGGTGGGAAGAACACCAAAACAGTCAACAAAATATTTGGCAAGCACTGGTGATGAGGATAGAGATAAGCTGTACTGCTTGCAGCTACCTCTGTGAGATGTGTGTGGTGAGGGCTATCTCAAGAGGAGATCCCTGGAAGTTATGATGATGTAGACTCTTGTACAGTGCTAGAAGTGGCAGACTAAGCCTGCTAGGGAACCCCTTCTGTTGACTTCAATGGGACCTGAAAGAAGCTACATAAACTGTAAAACAAATGCAACCAGGAGACTGGCTTGGAGTACTAACTGCATGAGAATTGGTTGATTGGGATTATATTCAGGGGAACAGTTCACTGCACCCCTATGTGGAGGTTGAATGGCTCAGCCAGTGTAACATTAGTGTGATATCAATTATTTAAAAAAAAATATCATCCAGGTATCTGGTGATCTTAGTATTTTTTATGCAACTGATAGATAATTTATAAAGAAGGTTTGGGATCCCTTTTACTGCTCATTTCAGAATAAATTTATTCTTTATATTGCTTAATTTTTAAATTAATATTTTTAAACTTGGGATATTTGGCAGATCACCTTGTACATTAAGTGTCTTTGGAAGTTTTGCTTACCAGTGGTACTGTTACTATATAATCTGTCTTTTTTTCTCTATCATTACTACCCTTTGGTCTCTCTTTTGCTGTCTTAGAGTCTCCCTTTTGAAATGATACATAGACAATGAGAGTTCAAACACAAAATCTCAAGAAATTTTTGTTTTTAATAATCTAAAAATTTGTAAGAAATTCTAAATTTTAAAATTAGAAAGAATCTGCATTGAAGAGAGTCTGGCAATCTAATTCCACAATTTTTTATTTGAATCTTATGGGATCAAAGTAATACATGTCCAAAACTAAATAAAAATAGGTTTTATGTGGGTTTGGACACCAAATCTGTTTGAGGCTTACTTGTCTTTGTTTTGGCCAGAAGCTAATTTTCATTTTTCTGTCAGATGTTTTGTACAGTATGCCCTCCAGAAAGTCTGGCAAAAGTGGAGGCAGGCAGATAGCAAGGTATGCAGGTGATTTTCTTTTAGACTGAATTCCTAGCTGTGAAAAAGGAGTAAGCTATGTGCTCTGAGTGACCCTCTATATCGTTACTGTTATGGTCACTTCCATTCAGTCCTTCCCCATGATTTGGCAACTGTGAAGCAGGTACATAGGAGAAAAATCTTTGGGTTATGCCTGGTCCCTTTACTGCTCATCTCTGGCAACAAAGGTCTATTGCTGAGGTCAGCCAAAGGCTGCTGCAGCAATTTAATCCAACCATTGGCATCAGTTTCCATTTCCCTACTAGAAGAAGTCTCTACTGAAGTCTGGTGGAAGGAATGTTTTACAGCAGATATCAGGGATGGATCTGTCATTGGAAAATGTTCTGTGAGCAGTCTTTGGGACAGATAACATCTGAGTTACAGGGAATGCATGTGGACACACTCTAAAGAGTCTACCCTGTGGCATCTCACAACATTGATTTCGAGGCCCAAAACTTCACAAGTAGAAATCAAAACGAGCAAAATACGGGGATACTACTCTGCAAAGGCACAAGACCCAGAATATCTAAGAAGGTGTTATACTGATGGTAAAAGTAGTGGTGCCACTCAGAAACAAAAAAAGCTAACCTCTTAGCAATGGGGAATGAATACCCAGCCAAACTGTAGATCAACAGCTGTGGAAGCGACCTCCAGCCAGACTGAGCCTGGTGCTAAAATAGATAAGGTAGGGTGACACTGACTTGTACAGAAACAGGTCCTCTCTCTCTTAGAGCACTCGTCATGTCTCAGAGTCCCATAGCAAAAGCACACCTACTACACTGTATTTTGACAAATGTACCTCTTTTCACTCCAAAATGATTTCTCCTCAAGATCTTGTAATGACATCCTCTCATCTACACAGAGCTTTCAAAAGTTTCTTTGCAGTGGAGCATGTGTGACTTTAATACAAATAATAAACAACAGTCCTCCCGCACCACTGTTGTCAGAAGAAAATCTTGTCTATTTTCATCAGCATTATAATACTATGTAATGGCACAGAAAATAAGGCTCATAGCTCACACAGTACCATTTGTGTATCATAAAGATCTGTGAGGAAACGCAGAGCAGAAACCAAAACACGAAAGCCACACAAACATCTACAAAATTAGGCAGCTTTCCATTATGACAGACTTGCCCAAATTATCTATCTCCAAGCGCAGTGGGCCTGATTCTCCACTCTTGCCAGCAGAAAGGGGAATTTTACCAAAGTCAGTTGTTATTCCCCCCTCTCTGCCTTGCCAGACTGTTAGGAGCTCCAAACACAACAGACTCGATAGGTGTAGTTCTGTTCCATTGCTAGCAAAATATCACCCTGATTAATCATATGATTTTTATATACTTTTTTTAAATCAATCTCCAAAATAATCACTAATGGCAGGTTTCAGAGGGACAAAAATTCCATCTTAAAACAGATCTAACTCATTATCCACCACAGATTGCTACTGGATTTCAAATAACCCTTTTCTTTTTTCCTCCCAGAAAACTCACCCCTTGTAATTAGAGCTCAATTAGGAAAAGAATTAACAACATAATTCCTGCTATTTATTTAGTTTTATCAGAACTGGTCACTACATTACTGATTTTTTCTCTGTCTCTCTTCAAAAGAGCATACAAATGGAAGCCTCCTTTTGGGGGATTTAATGCAGTCACTAACATGAAAGACAGTTTATTCACACAGTTCAGTAGCTAGCACACCCTCCAGGTTCTTGGACTACCCTACCTTGGCAGACAGACTCTGTGGTTTGTTGGAGAGGATCTCTGCTGCTTCCCTGCAGCGGGTGGAAAGGTTCAGGATAGCAGCAGCTGCTGCTATGTGGGTGTCTTCACTACATTGACCGTAGCTATAAGAGTTGGCATGGCAAGGGCTCTGTGTGTGGGCGCTAGCACTAGGCAGTCGATTAGAAAATTTCACTGGATTTGAAAAATGCTTTGCTGTTGAAGAGAGATTTGATTAGCAATTGCATGTATGAAATTTTTCCCATTAAATAGTTTTGTTTCTCAGACTACAATTTCATACATAAAAATATTCAAAGATTACATTTAAAACAATCCATTTCCTATTGTCAGTAAGAGTTTGCAGTAAAAATGGCTTCAAAAACACAATAATTTTATTTTTACTTGAATACACATCTTTCAACAATCCATCTGAGATTTTTACTCATATTTTACTTATCCTTAATTCAGGCATTAAAAGTAAGGGTGTCCAAGGAAAGACTGAACAAGCATTAATGTGTTAGCCATCATGATTTGACCACACCAGTGGGTAAATGTAATAGTGAGTGTATTCTTATAAGGGCTTCCTCTTGGAGCTCTGTTGTGTAAAAAAACAACAGTGACTTGTCCAGTCTTAGCTAAAACAACACAACTTACCCTACTTAGGTGAATAAATCTGTTATTTAAATAGCTTTGCTTACGTGAGTAAGGATAACAGAACCAGACTCTTGAATGAACCAGAGCAATCAAATAAAAACATTACCTGTAAGAAATATTCAGTACTAATTTTGTGGAAAATTCTAGAAATTTAAGTCTATCCTTTAATCAATTAAAAATAATAACAATGAACATTCAAATTATCTTGGTTTACAGTCTTTTGTTGGCTATATTTGGAATAATACACAGATTTATCAGGCACAAGAAGGTCAGCTGAGAATGAACTACTAACAGGTGAACAGAAAAGCATTTTCATAGGCAAAATTGGTGTGTGTGTTTCTTTGTTTTCTTCTCCATCAGCAGCACTTACTCAAAAACAGGTAGAGAGAACTCTGCTCTCTGGTGTGGATTTTGGAACTTGAGATGTTATAAACTGTTGCACAGAGAACACAGCACCTCAATTTCAGCTCTAAGGAAGCAATAAACACTTCTTTTGTCTGTAGCTCTCACAATGCCCTACAAAGATAAACTAAGCAAAATCCAGTTTCTCAGCCTACACCCAGATACACCAAGAACATTTCTGCATACGGCCATCTGCTCGCTCCCTGAAGATCTGAGCCCCAAGGCTCTGGATCCCTTTGGATGTAGAGCTTTGACTGAGTGCATTTTAATGCTAAGAGCTACACAAGGCATTGAAGGACTCATCTTTCCTCAAACTTGGGATGCTCTAAAAGAAATGCTTGTTTTTGTGCTTTGACTGTAGCTGAATGCCATATTGCATTTTTCTAAGTAGTGGAGTCATCTCAGTAGAGCAATACATGAAAACCTCATGATTCAGTTCTCCCTTTCTCCGTGAAAATCAAAAAGGATTTATCTACTCTGCTTTAATACTGCAGTGCAAGCAAGAAAGTCTAAAATTTTTAGCAGTTACTACAATGAAATTCAAGTTGTATTTAAACAGCAGGAAAGTGCATTTTTCATTACCCACCCTAAAAGATAAACAAACAAACAAACAAACAATCAACCAAAAAAACCCCCAGGATATAGAGTGCATGTTTTGTTAACAAAACAAGTTTACAAGTGCAGAATCCACAGCGGGCTAATGATGGGCTTTTGGCTGGCTATGTATTTACATAGGACTCTGAACCAATCACTGCATCATCAGCTTCTTATTGCCAACTTTTTTATATCTGCATAGTTAAAGCACTCACCAGCTCTTTTACTTTCACCTTTCCATTAAAATAATAGCTGCACACTGCAATCTTTTCAAGAACAACAGGCTGTAAACTTCAGTCCTGATATACTTCATACATAAATTGTATATGTATGTATTTGCATTTGNATAAAACATAGCTAATATTTTACAATATTAGAGATATAACTCTTACATATGTATTTATGAATCTATAAATTGTTTTGCTTTTCTGTTCACCTTACTATGAAAGTTCTCCTTTGTTAGGATAAACAAGATAAAATTTGATTTCCTATTTTATTTTCCTTGACTAATTTTTTTGTCATTAACTAAACAAAAGCCAACTAAAGAGTCTTGCCACACTGTTCTGTATCTATTTTCTTCTGAACCCAATTATGGTGCAGTGAAAACTTTCTTTTGTGTTTCTCTCATGGCAACAGAATTATTTGTTTCTTTGAACTAAAGAATATTTTATAATGGTCAATACAATGGCAGAATCTTGCTGAAGTTTCCCATGCAGACTGTGAAGGGCATCTGCAATAAGTAATCAGTGTCCACACTGTGGTATCTCATTTGTACAAACTAGTACCTCATCAAATCTGTAAGAGATGCAAGCAGAGGAATCCTGATAACAATCTGATGCATTGGATATGTCTGCACTACAGATATGATGTTGCACAGAAATAAGAGATACCAAAACAAATTCAGTCCAGGCCTGGAAGTAATGTAGCTGAGGCACATGCTCAGCTAGGAGGAATAATACCCGTATGGATTCATCTAAAAGGTATCCAAAGTGCCTTTGAAACCTAACTTGGATTTCTTCGTACTACAATTCATTATGACTTGTGCAGGGACTTCTTGTGCATGGGACTTCCCATGACAACATCCTATCACATAAAGATACCACAATTTAGCCAAGGAAGAAAATAACAGATAAAACATAAAGCATTCCTTTTGACTCCTCTTTTCCACAGATAATTGCTTTTAAAAGAAGCATCAAAAAGGTAAACCTTGTAGTGATGATATTTAGCTTTCTAGCATTCTATATTTAGCAAACTAGTGATTCTACTTAACATTCTGGCCACAAATGATTAAAGATGCATTCTACAGAGCTTTGTAGAATTCTAGAAGTTTGAAACTAGAACAAACAAAGAGAAAAAGAAATTATTGACATTTTCCCCCTTTTCCAAGAGACAATTGAATTTCAAGCTTACATTCAAGAAACTGAGATGTTTTTCGTCCTTGTGCCACAGGTGCATTTGTGCGTTTGCCAAAGACTTGTGCATCAAAACTGGCATAATCAAATGGTACTTTCCCAAACTTCTCCTGCTCCTTTGCCAGGTTGCCTCTGGAGGAGGTGACTGGCTGTGTAGATCTGTAACTGTACTGAGATATCTCAGGCTGTTTTGCTAAATTTGTCCTGCAGAAAGGAGGAAAAGAATGAAGGAGAAAGACAGGAATATCTTTAAATAATGTTTTGATAAAAAATACATGGTATGGGATATAATTGCATCTCAGTATCAAAAAGTGTGCTATTGTCATACAAAAAATAAACAACATAAATACAGTAGCTGACCTGGTAGTAAGGGTACTTTGCCTACATCACAATTCAAAGATGAGGACATAAAAAAATCTAGTATTCTTCAGTAATGTTTTGGGATATTTACAAGACAGCTACTGACTTACCACCAGATTACCACTGTAGCATGGTGCTTCCTTTATAAAAATTCTCTGGATTTTTTCTAGCTAAAGGACTTATAGATTTTTTAAATTACTATTGTTCCCATTTTACTGTATGGTATAAATATAATATAAGATGATCTGAAATATTTGCCTGTGCTCTTTGGGAGGAATGAATGATTTATGGTGTGTTATTCCATTTAGTTAATGTTCAGTAACTACTTGTCTTTAGTAATTTCCTAAGGACTTTTCATATGTAGAGTTAAGGCACGTGCAGTTGGCAGACACATGGACATAATATTCTGTAATGGCTCTGAAGGAACCATTAGAGCTGATCATGTCAATAATCCACAAATTAAAGTGTCCCCAAATAGACCTGAATATAATAGGTTGTAATGGTCGTGGTGCCAATGATGTGCAAATTATGCATGTCTGTAGGGTCCATATAACTCAAACAAAATACAATTGCCATAAAAAGTGTTTCTCATTTTTGATGCCACTGTATAAAAAAATAAATTAAACTAATTAAAACAATAAAATTAAGAAACTCTATGAATTGTTCTGATCAGGTTACTTGTGTGGAAGTAAGATTTAGTAGAATATATTTGACTGTTTATCAGAAGATACTTCTGTTGTCTTTAATGTCAGTCACATGCAAAAGAACTAGCAGAAAGACAGTTGTTTATATTGACATCCACTGAAGTTATTTAGCTTTGCAGAGGTTCATCTTGGAAAATCAAGTTACCTCTTCAGCTGAAATCTGAAGTGGGTGAAAGACCTGAGGATCGATCAATAGAGTTTGTGCATAAATAATTTGGAGAGACTGTGAGTGTTCCTACCTGTGAGTCTGATCATGGCACTGCCCAGCTTTTGGAGACTCGAGCTGACTCTTTTCCTGGGACATTGCCAGCTTTTCAGCTGCAGCAATTGGACAACCAGAAAGACTGTTTGAAAAAAAAAAAAAAAAAGGTGAAGAAAACACACAGGAAGAAAAAGAAGCAATGTTAAAATTATTCTTAAGTAAAAGGAAATGTGTGCTGTGGAACTCAGTGACTTTGAATTTCTCTGATGCTCTGCCCATCTATGGGAACTGCTGATGTTATAGCCCAGATTCATCTGTTTTTCAATCCTTAATGCAAAACTGTGAAATCTGTGTATTTTAGGTGATATATCTGGAAAGTGAATCATGTAGGAGTTTTCCACAGTTCAGCTTTGATGTTTTGTCTGGCAAGTCACTAGTAAATTTTTTGACAAATGACATTTACTTTATCAGTTAAACCATGCATATAAGCCTCCTGCTGATTAAAAGGAAAGTGAATTTGGGAAAAAACAGGGATATGTGAGTGACTGATATCAAAGAACACATTTTGTCATTTCAAGTTGTGCTAGCTAATTTTTTTCTGTTTGCTTTATTAGATTAGAACATATTTTCTTATCCTAGTCATGGGTTGCTTATGATACAACTGATGACTGGGGATTTAAAACAGGAAACACAACGAAAAAATATCTAGTTGCTCCTTGTATATTCTTGTAGATGAGCTTGTCATATCTCTGGAGAAGACTGACTTTCTAAACTAAAGATGGTAATATATTATGATAATCCTCAATTTTGGTGCACTCATACAATAGCTAATCAATCAATCAGAAAAAAAAAACCACAAAACTCCCACAAACTCAAGAAAACCACAAGTCCCTCAAAAATTCAGTTCAACAAGGAAAGTTGTTTTTGCATTTATATGTCCCAAGTTTGTTTGTAAGATTGATGTTGTATTTTTCCAGAAGCAGTATGTGGAATATTTTGGCTTGCTGGCTTGCAACGGAAAGCATGACTGACAAGAGCTGTGCCGACAGCAGTGGCTCACTGGAGACAGAGTGCACTAACTCTCTGCCTCACCTGCAGTCCAACTGTGATTCCCCAGCTGCCTGTTTGGAAGGCTTTTGTCAATTTTACTTTCTCCCTGCAGACAGTAAGTTAAACAGATAGGAGTGTTCCAAGCAGGAAAATGGCATTCATGAGGGTAGTAAATGGAACTGTTAAACATATTCTAAAATATTCCACTTAAGTTCTTCTGTTTTACTGAAAAGTAACGTGCCTTGATTGGAATTTCTCGCCAAGGACTACTGTGTATGTGGTGCAAAACAAGCGATGTTTGGTTTCCGTCAGGTTTTCCAGTTGTATCAATAATAATGTATTTGTTCATTCTTACGCCTTACATGTGATGGTTTTTCATTGTGAAGATTGTGTGAAATTGTAGCTTTAAATCTCATCTGTGAAAAGTACTAGTGGAATTTACCATCCTCAGTGCTGCAGCCATTTTTTACACAATGGAATTAAACAAAATTTTTTAAAATTTTAAATAGTACAGGCTACCATTGCAGTTCATAGACAGTCTGCAGAGTAGTACATAGCACCTAATTCCAAGATGTGCCCATCAATTTACTCTCTAGCACATGTTAGATTTTAAGTGGACAGGAACTTTTTTGATCTACCTTCGGTGTGTGTTGCGATTGCTGTTGACATGTCCTCTTCCAGTGCATCCTGGGGTGGGGCACTTTAAAACGTTTTCATGCATGGCAAGGACTAAACGGGAATAATAATAAAAAGTCGATAATAACATGCATCAAATAAAAATACATATATTAAAAATTACGAATATTTCTTCTTTGAACTCGGATTCTCACTTCTGTCACATTTTGAACACAAAAGAAGAGGAGAAGCAAAGGACATACAACACAGTGAGCATGGTGCCTCCAGCATATACCAGTTTATATTACTGTAGTGTAGCTTCCCAAATGCTCATGACTGTTTCTACAGATCTGAAAGAACACAGAGGGAAGTTAAAAGGATGTAACATCATGAAGCCCTTTGTGCTTTGATTCATATACCACTAACACAATCAACTAGAAAAGGCAGGTGATAGAGGAGCCCTGGGCCACACAGTCATGCTTCATATAGATGCAGCCCCTCTCTGCTTCAGGGAGGGCAAGACCTCAAGTACAGGAAGGCTGTTTATGCATTTTATCAGATGATCTGAATATGTCCCCTTCACACTATTACACTTCCTGCTCATCTGAGCTGTTCTGAAACTACCTGGGACCAATTGGTCATGCTTCCAAGCAGTGGCTTGCACTCCCAGGAGTGAATGCACCAGCATATACATTTTATATGCCTTTTGGTGTGGATTTTCTGACATATGTCCATGTTAAACAGTATACATATTTGAGGCACAGTGTTTCACAAAAGCTGACCATTCAGTCAACAGTTTTGTTCTGGCATGAAGGAAATTCTCACTCTTTTTTTAATTTTTGGTTTTGTTTTTTTTTTTTTTTTCCCAGGACAAGAGAACACATCTGATTGGAAGTGTGATAATTAACAAGGACTTGTTAATTTTAACTTTTTAGAGAAATAATGTTGCTAAG
This sequence comes from Scytalopus superciliaris, assembly GCA_013400415.1. Classification (NCBI taxonomy): domain Eukaryota; kingdom Metazoa; phylum Chordata; class Aves; order Passeriformes; family Rhinocryptidae; genus Scytalopus; species Scytalopus superciliaris. The sequence continues at coordinate 222,085 of VXBX01006671.1, forward strand.
GCCTTCCAAATGCAGCAGCCTGCTTAGCTCAGATGTTTCCATAAATACAGTTTAGTACCAAATTTTAAAAAAGGTAGAGCTACAGTTAGGAAGAGGATGTTAGTAAAGTGCAAATATCCTTTTAATTTGTGGTTATGCATATCACCACAAAGAACAATCTGACTAATTAAGTTGTTTTAGTGGATAGTTTCAGGTTAAGTTTTGGCTTCTTATGCAACATTTCATTGCATCATATTGCAGGATTAGACACACACACAGAGACATGCAAATCAGTGTAATCGTGGCAGCACAGTTAGAAATAAGCAGGGAAATTCAGGCTAGACTGGGCATAAAAGGATTAGTGTGATACTGTCATAAGAGAGAGACCTGCTGTGGACCAGTACTGGGATGTAGTGATGGAAGTAACCTTTTTGAGCTTAGCAGTGAGTGGGACACTGGAAACATCTCTGCATAAGCATGCCCAGGCCTCTCAGCTGTTGGCAAAGAAAACCAGCAGCCTTGGTGTGTGATTGCGGCAAATGAGGCCTCAGCTCTGAAGCAGGCAGGTGATGTCTGTGTGCTGCACGCCTTTTAGCAAAGGCATGAGCGAGCAAGATCTTAAAGATTCATGAGACTACAGCATGCAGGTCTACTGGCAGGGTGGGGACAGTTGGGCTCTGATCGTGTTCTTCCTAGGCTTCCGGAAGAGCCTAATGCTGTTTATAATGCTACTGCTGAGGAGTACTTGAGCCACACAAGTGTGAGAAGTAGGACTGCAACTATGAGCTGAAGGGCAAAGAAGGTGTGATAGCTTTTCTCTCAGACTCATTCTGGAATCTCACCTTGAAAAAAGGAGGTTCTTCTCCAGCATAAATACACACTACCCACAATACTGAGCCAGATCCAATGGTTATTCTGGACTGCAGGGTGATGATACTCACTTTCTAGTGGCACTCTAACTTTATGTGGACAGCCTGAGAGACTGCGGTGGTGAGGGTACAGCCCAGTCACATGCCCTGTGCCATCACATCCTGGGATGGGGCATTTGGTTTCTCTCTTTTCAGGCCTGGGTGAATCTGCAGAGAAATCAGATAAGGATTTTGCTTGGGGTTAGCCCCTTTCTGCACTGAGCTGAGTGATCCTAGCAGTGTGATATTCTCTATTTCGTACTTCAGATTTAATTCCAATGCAAAGTTTTAGCATAGATATATGCAACTTCAACATCACTTTAGGTTTTCACATTGTGTCCTTTAAACAATTACTCCCCCCTCCCAATACACCACTTATGTGCTAAACTATATAGCCTTAGGATAGCAGTGTCATTTATTCCATTCAGAGCCTCAAATAGGACAGAAACCACAATCCAATAAGCCAGAAAACTGGCAGCATCAGCCAACAGCAAGATCTATAAAGGAATAAATAAAAAAAGCAGAAACAATCTTTCGCTCTGTTAATGTCAGACTCCAGGAAGCTGGGACAACCAAATAAAAGCTGAGGTGTGCAACAAACAAATAAACAAACAAACAGCATTTCAACCAGAAGCCATTCCTTAAATATCACAGATCTCTAGGCTGTAGGTTCTTTGTTAGGAAACTGAATACATGCCACTTTACATTTGAGAGGCAAGGCAAGCAGCTCCCTCTGGTACACATGGCAATGCCGCTTTGTGGAGCAGCCCACAAAGACAGGGAAAACATGGAGCAGCCGATACCCTTTCAAATGCGAGGTCTCAGCCCAGCCCCACAGCTACTACTTTGCAATGGCCATAGTGCATTCCCAGCTTTTGTTTCAAGCACCTAGAATTGCGCAAGAAGCACTGGTCAGAAAGCCTTTATTTGATTTCCAATGCAGGATCAAAAGTCTGGGCGAGAAAGGAATGATTTCTGGTCCAGAAATTCTCTTGTGAGAAATCTGGAGGAAGTGGCCGCATAAATTGCTGAGGATGGTTTTAGCTCCATCTGTGATTGGCTGCCAACAGCATTTGGTGCTGGGGGAGAAAACAGCTGCAGCCAGCACAGGGAGCAGCCTCCTTCAAGCTCATTTTTTTGGACTGTGTGGTACGATGTGCATAGGGATAGAATCGCCAGAGACAGCTGAGGGTTAAACTTCCTGGCAAGCATTTAGGTTAAAAAATAAAATAAAAAAACAGAGAGGAAAGAAAATAGACTGAGCATCATCAGGAGACCATGAGCTTTTTAGAATCACTGGAAATGGACAGTGCTGTAATAGTGAACAGGATATAAAGAGGGACCTTGGAATATGATTTAGCATTTCCCCCAGTAATTGAAAAGGTCTATCATTAAATAGATGGACAAATATAAATTCAAGCCATTTTTACTAATCTAGTATCCAACAATGAAAATTAAGAGCTGATGGATTCGATGATGGATTTTTTAGAAATAAAAAACAGTTAATTATATAAAGTGAAGAAATTGTGTGTCCAATACAACCTTGACTACAATTGTATGGTTTATGCAACCTGAATAAAGCCTAGTGTGTTTCTTCATGAGTGTTACCTCTGAACTTGTTTGGAAACTACAGCTAATTATAATATGAGGAAAATCAGGAAGGGACAGATTCTCCCATTCTTACAATCAGCGCTCCTTCCTATGTCTGCTGTGAGAAAGTCACACTGGCACCAGTGTGAACCTGTTGAACACAGCTGCTCTCAGGATTGGAAAGGATATCTGCAAAGTTCCTGCATATACCATTGCTATCTGACTAAATAAAGGTTCATGTGGTTTAGCAAGAAGGTAGACTAATACTATGCATGCACAACTTAAGACTTGATAATGAAAAGAACAGCTTGAGACACAAAACCGACACACATGCATTTTCTTCCCAAATGACAGGAAATGTTTTATAGTTGCAACTCCTAAAAAAACCTGTCAGTTATCCTTCACCCTAAATGCTTTAGGTAACTAAATTACTGTAATATTTGCAATGTCCACAGGGACTACTCTAAAGTAACACTAAAAATACCAAAGTAAATAATCTATCAAAATCAGAAATTGCATCAATTCTGGTGTGACCTCAGTATGTTCAGAAAGCCAAAAGGAAAAGTCAAAGGAAAGATGAATGCATTGTTACTTACTACAGCAGGGAGTGTGCTTATAAAATGACATCTCTTGATGTTCTGTAATTACCCTTAATTGAAGAGTTTCATACAAGACAGACGAGTTTACAAATCAAAACCAAATCTTTTAAATCTCCACTTCTGGAAACCTGATTAAGTGCTGAAAATGGAGTGATGTTCCTACAGGTTTGTAAGATGCCACAAACAATCAGAAACAATAAAGATTTTGGAACTTCGTGGTATTTCTGCTGATGGGGAATGAGGCAGAAGAGCGTGGCTTGTGCTTTCCTGGCTCAGAAGTGCTGGCTGTAGCAGAATGTAATGCTGATATGTGAAACAGACAGAACTCAGAAAACACATGGCTTAGGAATTAGGTGGCATCTTTGGAAGAGGCAAATTTTTCACCCTAACTTTGCCCTTGTGCACCATTTTAATGCCTTCTTTTTTGGCTGCTGAAATTTTGGAAGTATGTATTAGCGCCCTATGGAGGAGGAAGCACAGAAGGAGGAAAAGGAGGAGAAGGACTGTCAGTGCCAGCTACACAGCCCTTTTAGTACCCATTACTGTTCATTTCACATAGCAGTTTGGCAGGAAACCAAGTACCTAACGTTTAACCTGGTTAGACGTAAGGCACTAGTGTGAAGGTACATAATTAACAAAATTACCAGCTAAATTCCAGATTCTTTACTGTTGCTATAAACCCCAGCTCAGAATACTATATCTGTCAATAGATAAATGCTTAAGCCAGTAAGAACAGCCAAAAATACTTCCTTACGTTTGTTGCTAAATATCTGTCTCCCGCCAATGTCAATAACTTTGGTTTGTCTCCTTTCCCCTGCTAGATGCTCCAGAAGAAATCTATCCAGTTCCTTGTAGGTGCTGTGAAACACATGCCCTTGCTCTGCCTGCAGAGCGATTGCTTGCTCGAGCAAATTCAAGTTCCCTTTTGTTTTGTCCAGCTCAACCGACACATCTGTGGTTTCTGACAGGCACTCATTGTCGTCTTCTTCACTTTCAGGGAAGGGATTCTGAATTCTCTTCTGAAAAGGATCAGGGTGAGAGTCCCGGGGCACTCTCAGCTCTGTTTCTGAGTCACAAAGTGTTTCACAAGGACCATATTCAACCTCTTCCTTCTTAATTTCTGGAACTTCTGGGATGCTGGACTGATTACACTCTACAATATACCTCTGAGTTACATGGGCCTTTACACTAGTTTCTTCTGAGAAATTTGAGGAGCTATCCCATTCATTGTCCATAATTTCAGAGTTACTTTCATTTTCCTCAGATGAACAGTATTTTGGGTCAGAAATAACAGTCTTTTCCTTTCCTTCAGCTGAGTTAATCAGGTAACATTCATCAGTGTCATCACTTTCTGTTTTTAAGGATTGAATGCCACTATCATTTAGATTTTCTGCCACTGTTTGACTGGGTGCATCTTTTGCTAACTTTCCCATGTTCATCAAAGATTTGGCAACATCATCTTGATAGCTGGAGTAGTTGTCTTTTCTTTGACTGGAATTTTCTTGCCCACGCAAATGAGGGGTTTCCTCGGATGGTTTTGGAGTAGTCTCCTCTGCATGAGAAAAAAACAAGAGAAATATGCTAAGAATAACCGCTTTTTGTATCATATAGAAGTGATACAAAGATATTTACTTACCTATTACCATTTAGAGAAGGTACTCTGAAAAAATTGAATTCACACCAAGGCTGTGTTTGAAATGACTGCTTTTAGCATCAGGAAAAGCCCTTCTAGGATTATATCTACTTTATATTACAGCTCCAACACTATATGGGAAATAAATGTAGCCATTTCTTACTGATGGTGAAGACATATATTATCTAAGAACACACACAGACACACTCATGTAAATATGGTGTTCCATACATAGATAAATACTGCATTATACATTTAATTTATATAAAATATGTGTATATATATACAAGCACACAAACACACTTTAAAATTCCCCGGATCTATTGTCACTTCTCTTTCATCTGAGATTCCAAAATATTTTCTCCAAAATAGATCCTAATTACTTTCCTGGTCACTTCAGATCCCATGAAAGACCTTCATGGAAAAATCCTCAATACTTCACAAAGGGCAAGGCCCTGGTCACCATTGAAATTGCCATGTTAAATGATAGATCAGGTCATGCACAGGCAAACAGGAATGGTTGTTCTGTACAGACTCATAAAGGACTTGTTAAAGACACCACTGAAGTGCATCCTGTCTTTATAAACATCTTTCTTCAGAAGAAAAGCAGCAGCCAGCAGGTAATAAAGGCTGCATGTAGGAGAGGTCGTCGGTGTGGAAGACAATACGCCTTTTGTATCTCATTTAATTTTTTATAAACATTTCCTCTGACAAGGACACTCAAAAATACATCTCCATCGTCTTCCTTTCTGGTAATTATCTCTCTAAATTCAACACTGGTTTTGCCAGGATCAAGTAAATATTGCCATAGTAACTAAAAGCATTTTTGGATGAAGGGAAGAATTTAGTCACAACACTAGCCCCTTCAATAATGCTGATTATAGGGTACATTCTTTTGTTGGGATCTATTCAACATAAACTGAAAAATTTAACATTTTACTTCCTAGAAAGGAGGATGAATAAACAAGCACAGTCTATTTCATAAGATGTGTCTGTCCTTTCCTGAATCAGAAGAACTCCAGGTTTAAATAATAAATTAAGCATAGTCTAAAATGCAAATGAAGTTTCTCTCAATAACACAGTGAGCTATTAAGAGAAAGTGTAAAGGGTTATGATAATTTTAAAGTATTATGAACTACAGAAAACAAATAAAAAGCATTTTCAGTGAATATGTCCAATTCATTGAACTATTCTCTCAATCCACTTAACTACCCACATGTGTACAATAATGATTTATAGACATTATACCTAATTATGCATATTTGGGCTGTGTTAGAGTGCCTAACAAAAGCTCTAGAAAGCAACAATTACCTCTGTTGCTTAGCTACATAGTTTAAAATATTCCTATTAAGTGCAGATTATTGTGGAGGGGAAAAGGGGGACAAAAATGCACATGTGCACCACAATGCATTTCACTTTACTGCTGCCAAACTGTTAGCATTTTGGGTCATTTCCAGTTTACATAATTGTTTGGTTCAACTGTTTGTTATATGTTAAAAGAAAATATTGATTAATTCTTATTCTTCTTCAGAAATTTGGACTCATGCAGGGAGAGGTGGCCTTGTGCACTGTGTGCTTAAAGTTGCATTTAAAAAAATGTCTGTAAACCTCAGTGTAACTTTTTAGCAGCTGGTGTAGTACCACACACATTGCAGTATTCTGAATAAAGTCTGCTGTCTTTTCACATCTCAGCAAGTAAGAATGATGATTTGGCTCTATAACCAACTTCAGTCAAATGGGTTTTTATTATTTGCTCTTCTGCCATTTGGAAAATAACAGAATATCATCAGTGGGTAATTTCAAAAAGTAACAATATCTAGCTTAAAAGAAATATCCCACCCTTCAAAACAAAACAAACAAAACATTTTAATGGTAACAGGTCTTTTCAGTTATTTTTCTGTGTGAAAGATGAAAAATAATATAAATTCATGCTGACAGATCTTTGTTCCTTAAATAATCAACCATTCTTAAAAGCAATGCTTAAAAATTTGTTGTTGGATCAATCTTAATGGTTCAGCTGTCCCAGCTTTGCTTTTTACTTCTACAGGCCGTAAATTTATTTTAAAAATAATCAGAGCTCAGTTTAGTTTATAGTTGCATCAATCCATGAACTGAAGCATTAACTGATCAACAGACAAGAATCAGGATTTCACAATATTACAGTAAGAGATTACAAATTAGCCTACATGGCCAGACCAACTGCATGCTTTAGCTGAAATTTGGTTTGTAGCTGGCAAAGTTAATGCAAAAGGGGTATGGTTGTGTTATCACTTATACAAGAAGATTGGGAGATATAATACTGGTATCAAATAAAACTTTTAATCAAGTGGGTTTTTTTGTTTTGACTATAAGGCATGGTGCAGATAAGGTTCCCCTACATTTACATCAAAGGATCTGGCCTAACACTTGCCCTTTTTTAGAAAAGAATCAGTTAAATAACTTAGATTCATTTGTATATGGTACAGAATCTACCTTTACACCCATCATAGTACTTTCCCTTCACTGAGTTCTCCAAGCTGTGCAGAGAACAGACAAAGGGAAAGCAAAACACATTATTGAGGGCAACTCTGGGTAGTCAGGAAGCAATACAATAAAAATTAGCCAAAATCCATATATCTAAAAGAAAAATTCCAAGCAAACAACAACAAAAAAACCCCCACTGCCGACATACAGAAACTTCCTCCAAGGAATTTCCTTCTCGTATTAAGAGATAGAAATACCCTTTGTAAGCTGAACAGGCATATTCAGCCATGGAATTTTTTTCTTGAATTTTGCCTACCAGTGTCAATCAAAAGACAGAGACATTGGGTATCACCTTGCTAATTAATGTTCTCTTTGAAGATGGGCTTCACAATGATGGGCTTTCACAGTGATGGGACACAGATCTTTGGAAAAAAACTCCTCCTAGAAGATTTACAAGTGACTTTGCTGTATAGAAATGCCACAAAGACCTCCACTGATTTTGGTAGAATCAGGATTTTACTCTTTAATCTGAAAGACATTATTCTTCCTGATTTATGTGTTTTATAGTATTCATATGTATAAAATTCGGGGGTTTGTTTTGTTTTAAGGAAATTCAATTTAGAGTGGATAAATACATAAATTACTAATCTTAGTTCATCATAGAATCATAGAAAATCCCAGGCCTCAAGGGACCTTGAAAGACCATCTGGTCCACCTTTTTGTGGGAACAAGACCCTAGATGAGATTGTTTACCTCTCTGTCCTTCAAAAATATTTGATAAGAAGAAACTGAGTGGAAAATAGGATACCTTTAAACTCCCACAGCAACCAGCTACTGAATGGCATGTAAGTTCATTCTTCATATGTTTACATATTATCTATGATTACTAATTTCTCAGTGCCAGATCACATTGTTTTTATCTTGCCATTTGCTCTCTATGGGTCATCCTGCTATCTTTTACTGATATCTTCTCACTTGCCTGATTAAATATTTTGGCAGGACTTCTTAAACAAATATGTGAAAACCAATTTAGTTTGATATTTTTTGTTTATCTCAGATTTATAAAAAAACATATTAGAAAAGGAGAGTAATAAAAGCATATTGTAGCTATATCTTTCTGTCTCCCCTTCCTCATCCATATTTCCCAGCGTACACATTGTAGAAGCTTCTATAAATTGTTGGATGTGTTTGGCTTAGCAGAGTTGGAATAACAAGTATGAAAGTGCTGAGTCTAATAAGCATGTTAAGCAGAACACACACGGTAGTCACACGCATGAAATTGCTTTGCTAAATGTTAAAGTCAACAATGTTTCACTAAGCATTTTTTATTTTTTTTTCCTCCTAAGAGCTCTATATATTCCAGTGAAAATGTGCTCTTCATAAATGTATTTTTCTCAGTGGTGGTCTTAAGCTTGTTTTTTCACAGAGGTACTGGAGTAGCAGATGCTGCTCCATATCTGGCCTGCTGCAGTAGTTGTGTCCCTGTGTGACCTACAAAGCATTTACTTGACCCCAGGAGGACTTACTGTGCAAAATAAATGGAAGTATGATGGTTAAACCTGGACAGAAAGGTACCATTCCAATTCTCTTAGAAGTCAAACATGTCCTGCATCCTGTTTGAAAATACTGTTTCTTATCTCCCTGCCCATGGAATTCAAGTTCAAGCAGAGTTCAAGCAACTACCTGGAGTTGAGCTGCTTTTGAGAACACTGATCTCTTCCTGTAACTCAGTCTTGTCTTCATTTTCTTCTTTGCAATCCAAGCTGGGGCTGTAGTGGCGGGGTTTCATGAGGAGAGACTTCCTTTTGTTGACAGGAACGCCTGATATCTGGTCTTCGGCTCTTCTCTTCTTAGCCATGGAGCATTTGTAGGCACTGCAATTATCAATTGCCAATGATAGAGAAAAAAGTGGGAGAAGTAAGGGGTAAATTGTTTAAAAAGTAACACCACCCTCTAGTTTAATTCTAAGTATAAAAGTGAGGACTGACAAAATATTAATTCACTTGCAGTTTCAGCAAGTTGTGTCTTGAGGATATTTAATTTTAGCTCATGTACTGACAGTTAAAGGCACAAGCAAATCCCATTTCTTTTCACTGCTGCCAAAACCTGTTTGGGGGTAGGGGAATGAGAAGGAAGACAAAAACAAAAACTCATAACCCAACAGCCTTAAGGAAAGGATGACAAAATTGTAGTCTGGTTTGATAATCCTGAAAAAACAACTAAGGGGAGAACTATACCACCGTTGTACTATAGCATCCTGACCCTTTGGGTTTGTTACCTTTATTGGATATCCAATCACACCCCTAGAGTTCAACAGTATAAAACCTGTGTGAAACACAATGTACCTTGATAACACTTTGTAATACAGGTCCCTCTTTCCATACTAGTTCCCAAGCATTGGTTTCATTTAATTAACTCCAGACATAAATGCCTGCTTTAAGGTCTACTTGGCTCTACTCTGTATAGGCTCTAGAAGAAAGTTCCTAGGGCTATTCATCTCACTTAAAATTAGATCTATGTGATAAAGAGGGAGACCCATCCCCTGGGAAAGGTCTTACCCAGTCCTGATGCCTAATTATCAGATGACCAACATGAGAAGTGGCAGGATTTTAAAGAGGAAGATCTTTAGCAGGTTTAATATACTTCTTTCAGCTCCTAATAGACCCACATATTGATCTGCATATTAATTTGCTTCTACAGACATTTAGCCAAGCCTTTGTAACCATGCAGTTGATCTGTATGGCATATAGATGTTACAACATATGACATACCACTAAAGAAGTCTAAACTTTCAACCCTTTTTTCTCAATAATTTTTTGTGTAAGTTATTTGGCATGATTTCATTTTTCTTTCACACACAGTATACTAAGAAATTTATGTAGTATGAATAATAGTGCTCATATCATATCTGTCAGAGATGAAAAAACTACATATATGGATCTGTGTAATCCACTCAATGGTTTCTCGACCTTAAGTGCCCTCAGGGCGCATTACAAATCTACACAATACCCTTAGGTGTGGGATTTTGCATTTGGCTCACTGACTTAGCGGCAAGATTTGCAAAAGAAAAGCCATGTATGAAGAGAACTCCTATTGGTTACACATATTACAAGCTCAACAGCATAAATTAATCCTTCCAAGGTATCTTATGTGCACTAAATTGGCTGACGTTCTGATTGTTTTGGATGAAGGCATATGACTAACTTGAGCTTTTTGTAAAAAAAAAAAAAAAAAAAAGAAACTGGCTAATCATCTTTTTGGCAATCCATCGTTACTAATATAAAGAGCATGGAAATACAAAGCTCTGCATTTTAGTGGGACTGTTAAAATTCCACTATACACATCGCAAACACTGGATATTCTTGATCTTCTGAGAGCTAAAATTCAATGGGCATCAGAGTGCTGGATGCTAAGCACATGCTGTGGTTGAATATAATATGGCTTCTGTGTTATATCTCTGTTACAAACAAAAGATAAGGTGAATATCATATTAAATATCAAAATCACTGTGGTATCAATGTCCCACTGGAAATAAAGCCCACATAACGGATATAAGAGATAGATGTAGTTTGGAAAAATATGCATAATTTGTTTCTTAAAAAATAAAATTTTGGAGTTTCTTAATTCATACTTATTAATGGCAGTTCATACCAGCCATGTTGTTCCAAGAAAATTGAATAAAGAATAAAAGTTTGAAAACCCTTCATGGACAATTATTTGTATCAACCAAAACCTCCATTAGGTTTGCTTTTGATCTTTCTTACTTATTTGTCAAGTTTTCCTCCAGTAGATATTTTAAGTGTGTTTAGGACATGATGAATTTCCAGTGTTTAATTCCCCTTTAACATAGCTACAATTGTTTCTTACACAAGCATAATTAATAGATTTTTGGGAAAGAAGATCAAATTAGATAATCTAGTATGCCCTCCTATGTAACACAGGCACAGATCTTCATCTAGTTCTTCATCCTTAATCTTGTAATTGGTCTGTTGATTGTCAAGACTTGACTAACCTGGTCAAATTAAAACATGGTAATCTGGTAAATTCATTGGTGTATTCTTGTTCACTGAGTACAATCTATTTCTAGTAACACAATGTTACAAGCCCTGCACTGTGGACTGACATGACAGTTATTAAACACATTGTTTTTTCACCACAGCTGAAAAAGATGGTCAAACTCAGATGTCAGTAGACCACGATTAAGACCAGTGTGGGAGTACTGCTGCCACCTGCCACCTGCCGGTCTGCTCTGGGAAATGAGAGCACAGGAATCCCACCTGACTGTTACCACCACAGTTTACAACAGTAAAGCAAAAGCTCCTGCATGAAAGTCAGGACAGAAGGCCCACAAATCTTTCTTGAAGCGCATCATTCATATTAGAAAGTTTCTCCTCTATGAAAGACTGATGCATTAGCTTGTCCTTATTGTATCTTTTTCTGTACACAAGTAGCCTCTCAGCCATATTTCTTCTATAGTTTCCATAATTTTAAAAGAAGTGAATACATGAGATTCAACTTTTAGTGAAATCATTCCTAACACCTTCCATTGTGATTACAGAAAGATGACAAAACAGAGTTGTGACTTTTTTCCTGGGAAGTTCAAATTGCTCTCCTTGGTCCAGGAAGAGATGTTTTTAGCTCTTGCTTTTGCTGGTGGCTTTCTAAACTGCTGGGTTTGAGCATTAAGTGGAGTCTATTAGCTTGCAAGAGCCAGTTTAAAGATTTATCATGTATCAGCAATTACTCCTATTTTCTACCTTACAGTGCTTTAAATTAAAAATGAAAATAAAACCAGGAATAAAACTTCACAAGTGGTAGCATTTTCAAGTACTTACACATGATGTGTTAAGGATTTGATAATGGACAATGGGAATTTAAGTACTATGAAAAGAATATATTTATGCCTTTTTAACATTCATGTCATGCCGATTTCATCTCTGTCTTTAAAAGTTTCTATTTCTCTCTTTTCCTTGTGTGCATTCATACACAGACACACATGTAGGTTATCACAGATTTGTCAAGCTGTAGTTTGTCAAATGGTAAACCTATAATTTAGCTTCTCTACTACTCATCTCTTAAATTCAACATCTAATAGTTTTGTTGCTATTTATCAATGGCCTGCTTGTTGTCATGGAACACTGATTCAGCTGTCAAGGTTATTTGGTAATCTGAGGCTCATAAAACAGGAGAAGCTCTTTTTGTTATGAGCCCAAAGCCAATACATGTTTTTTCTCAATTTAACTGTACTTAAATTTTATGAATAACAAATCATTTTTATACTATCTAGGATGAAGAAATTTTTTATAATTTTGGGGGTTTTAGCTCATGATTCAGTTACCAAAGCCAGTCTTGTGTCAGTTATCATAGTGTGGGTCAAGAGGTTAAAACATAAGACACTTAGGACTTGGTTGCATATGCAGAAAACAAAACCAATGATAAATCTTTCTTATGTATTTGATACCTAAATCCTCTTTTGGTGGGAAATTTACTGGGTCTTTCTCTTTCCTTTATTTCTTCTCAGTTCACATCTTGTAGAGACTGGTAGTATACAGGCAGTACTGCGCATTGACTCCCCAGCACAAAGCAATGTCTCAGAAGAAAGAGGTTTTAAGCAGTCCTAACCACATCAAGCTTTTCTTAAAAAAATAATCTGTCCTTTTTTGTTTGTTTGTTTGTTTGTTTTTTCAATTGATTCATCTAAGTGATATATCTGTCAAACCTTCAATCCGACCTTTAACCAGTTTGTAGCCAGCAAGGATTTGTTGTAGTTAATCTGCTGGCAAGACCTCCAAATCTCTTGGGATTTTTTTCTTATTTACAGCAGGTTGCAGGTTGGTAAAGCATGATAACAGAGCAAAGAATTGCCACAGTGGGTAAAACCACGGGTACATTCAGCCTGAAAACTGGTGTTTAATAACAGCTGTAATGGATGCCATGTAAAATAATGAGACCAGAACATGCCACATCTCATGTACACTCTTTTGATTCAAGAGAGAAAATAAATGCTTTTGAATATCAAGGCACTTACATTTCTCATCTAATGCTATTTAAGAATCCCACTCCTCATGTGAGTTTGTGCAAGAATAATTATTGAAGCATTTTAGTTGTGAAGAAAATAATTTTAAATTCTTAACCTGAATTGCATTCTGACTGTTTGTCTAACTATTGAATTGCAGTTAAAGGAGACATAACTTTCTGATGTGCAGAAGCATTTAACACCAGTAACTTAGAAACATCTGTTGTGACTGGGCTTCATCCTAAGAATTTTAAGAGCCTACTGAATCTGAGGTACTAAAGAGGAACAGAAATTCTGAACATTGCCCCATCTTGGTCCTCTTTTATGTCAGCTTCTTCTCTAAGAAACATGAGCTGGATTCTGTCTAACTTTCTCACACAATGGCTTCCAAAGGTTTAGGTTATAGCTGTGAAAATGTCTGATCCTCAAAATTCAAAGAAAAATCTTGAGTTCCTCATAAACTGATGATCAGGAGAATTTACTAGCACTGGACACAGAAAGAGGGTGATCTGCTCCTCAGACAGATCACGTCAGTTCAAATTACATTGATGGTATTATTTACATCAGCCACATATGCCAGAGGTTCATGAAAGGAGCTTGGATGTCAAAGTCCAAAGAAAGAGTGTCTCATCACTGCAATTGAAAACCCAAATGGGTGTTGCAAATTACAGTAACTTCAGATGGACAACAGAGCTTGGGGAGAAAGGAGGAGTGTAACTATGACTTAGTGGTTTGTCTTCAGGTTAAGAAAATCAGATTTATGTTCTATTTTCTTAATGAACTGCCATTGTGAAGAATGTATGCAAATTTTGTGTAGCTCAGTGAAAGTTAGAGTGATAGTGTTCTCAGCTCAGTTTGCTCTGAAAGGGATAACAGACCAAAAGATGGTATTAACAGTCTCATCATAGCCAGAAGTTAGAGTCTCCAAAAAAAGTCTGAAAATCCACAGCATCAATCAGGTCTGCAAGAACATTTCAACTGCCAGGGACTAGGGTGCTGTTTCCAATGCCATGAAATTGCTTACTGAATATGAAAGAATTCACAAAATCTAACTGTACACAAAACAATTTAATTATATAAAAAACAAATCTTGGATTCAGAAAACTGGATAGAAGTGACTTTAAGACACATGAAACAGTTACAAATTTTATATATATATGGAGAAGAATGTTTTTAAAAGGAAAGAAGTAAATTATGTCACCTGGGATCATAGATACTAGAATATAAAATTTACAAGATTAATGTCCTTGGAAAAAAGACAGCTAAACAGTAATTCTGTTTACTCTCTTCCATTCTAAAATCCATAAAGGTGCTGGATGCAAAGCTAAGCAAATTCCTGCAAAACACATAAATAAAATTACCTGTGTATTAAAGAAGGACTTCTTGATCAGTCCATCCCCCATTTTTTTTCTTTTTAAGAAAGATACTTGATGAGGTTTTCATCAGTGAGAACAGCGGTTCAAGAAAAGTCTGTAATGACTTCAACCCATTTCTGTACCCTTCAACTCTCAATCTCAGAAGGATCTATTTACAAATGTCCTATCTTGTCTGCTGTATGGATTATGTCAATTAATATATTAGGATTTCTACAGCACTGTATTCTGATGTTCCATGTCTTCAATGTGTTCACCATTTCCAAACAATTTTCTACTCAGTGGAGTATGAAACTATGCTTATAGATGTTTTACAAGTCCATGAATTTATCTCTGAATAATGGAACATGATGGAGCAAGGGCTAAAAGAAATCACCATTTTACCTACTTAAAAAATGTGAGAGGAAGATGTGTGAATTTTCAGGTGTGGGAAAATTGCACTACCAGAAACTACTGCTTGCTTTGCAAGTTACAGGTGGCAACTCACCTACTACCTGAAGAACTTCAAGGAGTAAGACTGTGTAACAGAGAAAATTGCAATCAAGGGTTGAGCTGCAATTCATTGACAATCTGAGTTAAATCAGAAAAAAATGTTTCTTTCTAATTATTTTACATTATTCTTATAATTATTGAAATACATTCAAAATTATGCAAATAAAAACATATTACTTCATGTGAAAATAATAAAGAAGGACATTTATTAACAGATCTCTGATACAAGTTTTTACAGATGAAATTTTGGAAGCTAATCCTGGAAATGACCACTGCAGTCTTTTCCCTGAGAAGAAGTTAAACATGTATTTGTCTTGATTGTTAATCTAGAGCCAGAGTTACTGACATTAATAGTTTCTTCTATTTCATAAAGTAAAGGAAACCACAGTACTTTTAGAAAATTTATAACATTCATACTCCATGACTGAGTGTGTTGTATTGCAGTGATTCAGACTAGGACATGAAAAATAACCGAGAAAAGAATTCCAGCTGGGAATTCCTGAAAAATACATCTGTGAGAGAATTGCTCAGGTAAAAAGAGTTTCCTTCCATCAACATTTTAAAGCATTAAAGTGGTAGGAACTTTAATCAACAAGTTTCTTGAAAAAAAACTTGTTCTTCATTTAGACAGAGAATTGACTGCAATGAAGCTTACAACTGGCAGGACTTTCTTCAGTGATAATTAGAGAAAATCTGACTGATTCTCCTTTTTAAACATCACACAAAACACAAAAAATTAATGTCATCCTATTCTAACAAATTCATACACTTGGCTTCCAAGTCGTATCTGTGAAAGGGTCAGAGGCTTTTCCTGTGCACACTAGTAGCCATTCCAGGGTAAAGGATTTACAGCTAGAGAAGTTCAGTGCCATACATGGGCAATGTTCTTTTTTCTAAAATGCCAGAGTTGTGAGCAGTTCATTCCAGAGCTGCACCAAGATGAAAGGAATGCACATGACATATAGATGGGAAAAAGATAAAAGGGAAATTCATATTATGAACACTAATATAGAGTACAATAAGATCATTAACTTGGGGGTATTAGACTGTCTTCTATAGATACAAATTAAATGTTTAACTAGGAAAAAAGGAACAGAACAGGATATATAATAATGTGGAGAAAATATGACATCATAACTGAAACCTGGCGGAGCAAGATATTTAAAAGATATATTTTATTTAAAGAAGACGTACAAGAAAAGCAAAGGAACTGTCATAGCCTTGTTGGTGAAAGAGGATTTATTAGACCCCATAAGAAGAGGCTGGGGAGAAATGGGTAATGGTGTTGAGTCATTATGTACTGAGCTTGGAGATGTTTCAAACACTAAACCAAATATTATAGGCCACCTGACCAAAAAGAACAACTGGACTGTGAAATGATTGAGCAAATGCAAAGAAGCACATAAAAAGAATGAAGCAATGGTAAGTCAGCAATAACACAGGAAAAGGCATGCAGTTATGGTGAAATTTACCATGCCTTAAGCTCATGCCCTTGTGATGCCTGACACTACAGGACAAAAATTTCAGGCTGCAATATGGTCGTGAAACTGATCTTTTCCCCCTCTTTTTAAACATACTTCTATTATATTTTTTTAAAACTCTAGATTACTATATTTAATAGGATTCTTCCTGAAGGAGAGGCAACTCAGAGGAGGACAGCAGAGATTTAACTTCTCTGGTTCTCTTGTGTTCTGCTTGTAGGGTCTTAAGGATATTCAGATCTTAGAAAAAATAATGCATATAAACCCTCAAATTGAAATACTATGTCAAGGAAATGGATGACTTCTTTCCAGTGTCATTGTATAGTGCATAAATCAAGAACTCTACGTGCTTAAAGTTGTATAGTTGGACCCTTTTCTAATAGGCAAGTTATTTTTAGTAAGAGTCAGTGCAGAGAAAACTTACTTTTTATTGCATGAAGCTCAAGAAGTTCTTATACTCAGTAATATGAATGAATGCCCAAGATCTGGGCCAAATCCAGCCTCCCTAGCCTCTTTTCCATTTACTCACTCAATCTGTCCAGGTTCAGTAGGTCAATAAATTCCAGTGGGACCCAAGCCAAGATGTTTGGCTTAGAATGGATTAAGTTTCTAGGCAAATCTACAGATCATCCACACAACCTTTGCATCCAGAAAGCCTTGCACGTGAGTGGTTGGCCTGCTAACACCAGTAAATGCTTAAATAAAAAGCGTATTGGCAACTAGAGCCTGGTTAAAGAATACATAAAGAAGATACACTTTGTGTGTTTTGTTTTGTTTTGTTTTTTTGACAACAGACAATAAGACTAAGCAATCCATTCTCAGGAGCCAGTACCTCCCTTTAATGTAGCAGGGGGTCCCATGGCTACATTCTTTTCCTTTCCTCGCTTTCTCCAGGCTATACACAGTCTGTTTCAGCTCGCTTTTGCTTGGCTGAATCCACCCTTGACATCAGTCAGATGCAGCAATTCAGCCAGCCATAATATTTAACTCATGATTGATATATATGAGGCAGAAGTTACTGGTTGGCGTTTCCATCTCTAGATGGCTTGCGGTCATCTACAGAGAAAAGGTCTGCCATAAGAGGAAACAAACATTTGGGGCTATAACATTCTGACGCATTCTGTCATGCAGCAGGAGGCATGAAGGCATATGCAACTCTAAATTTCTGTGTAGAGTTGGGAGGATAATTTTTACTGAGTGCTGATAACCACAGAAGTTGTGATGAGGAAGACGACTCCTGTCATATATTAAATAACATAAAAATTTTAGTTCAAGGCAGGGAATGTTCTAGGATGCAACAGGCTCTCAGGTAGAAAGAAACTGAAAATAAATATCTGTCAGTCTAGCACCCACAATAAAGTGATGTGGATTTGATATATATTATAAAACTCTTAGAGAAAAACATTGAAACTAAATAATAATTACTCTTCTTTGATATTAAATGGAGGCCTAAAGTAGAAAAATTATAAAACTACAATCAAATATAATAGCAAGGAGTAAAGAGACACTGAGACTGTGGGTGTTGGCTAGAAATGAACACAGCAGACATCAAAACAGACCTAAATTATGCTAGAAACATACTTAATTCACTCGCCGAACAGAGCTATAAAAGTCACCTATAAAGCGAATGCACATAAAGTATAAACTAAAGCAAAATAAAATGGAAATCTGAACATGAAACACAACTGTAAATGTTCTAAATAAAACCAGGAATAAAAGGTAGAGGTCACAGTACATAGATCAAAAGGTCTGAACATGCACAGGAATTAAGTACAACCATAGTTGTCTCAAAAGGATTATGAAATACAGTTCTCATTTCAAACATCTTAGTGGTTATTCAGAACAATTCACTAAATTTTGAAGTCAAATAACTGTCAACTTCAGGGTTACCTGCAAAATGCTAAAAGTAATTATTTGTGGTCACTCAGAACTATGTGTTATGATTTTTTGAAACAGTGTGGATGTTCTTGTTATCTTACATTCAAAGAAAAACATTTTAATAATAAAAATAAAAAATTATCTAATGTTCTCTATACAAAATATGTTTGGAACAATAAGTTCCAAACTTTTTATGCCAGCCTTAACCCACTCACATGAATGCTGAAAGAGGAAAACTTGAGGTGGAAAATGTTTGAATTTTGAATTCCTTTCTCTGTTTGTTTCTTGTTTATTGTTTCTTAGCTATCGGTTTAACAGTACTGAAAGAACAACTCAGTTCTGAACTATGAAAGCATATGGTACTATCAAAAAGTCAAAAAGCCTGAAGTTCATCAGCCCGTCAGAGCTCTAGGAAAGGGAGAGGAGAAAAGGAAATGAGAAGGAGAGGAAGAGTGAAGAGAGAGGAGGAATGACAGCACTGTAGATTTCACAATTTGGTGGCTAATTAGAGGAGGACTGGAAGATGAAGGAGGAAACAAAGGAGGAACTTAGACATTAGACCTATAAATTTGATTGCCATTACAATTTTCATTGAGTCTTGTTTTATTAGTTATGGTGAGAATGGTTGACATCCGGGATATAATAAGGATAGGTGAATTCTAACACTATTCTTTAACAATGTGCTGTGACTGTGACTGTATACTGTCACTATATACTTATAGGTTCTGTGACTATATACTTACCTTTGCCTCATAGTAAACTGCACCACATAGTGATTGTTCTGTTTCTTTATGCTTGACTGTTCTTTTTTTTTTGTTTGTTTTTAATCAAACATCAATCCTTAGCATAAAACATAGATTTCAAAAGATTCTTTGAGGAGAGTAATGGCTAGCATACCAAATAAAGTTCCTTAGGAGCTTAACAGTATTGTCAAAAAAGAATAGTAAATGAAGGAGATTTAATGGGAATTTAAGAAAACATCATTCATGACAATATAACAGACTTGCTCATACTAGAAATCATGGATTAAGAGGCAGAGGTTAATATTTTCAAAGCCCCGTTTTAATTTCTGCAATGGCTAGGGCAGGGAGGAAGTTCCTTTTCCAAGCTGAAGATCAAGAAGTAGATACTCTTAACTCATTCTGTTAACACACCTTGGGAATAGGTACTCTTAAGATTAATGTCCACTGTTTAATTGAAGATCAGTTATCAATAGAAAGCATGACACAGATATTTTACTCAGGTGAAATGCCTAATCTAATGTCATGGAGAAATATTTAAATGCCCAAGGTGGCATAACTGCCTCAGCCAGTTACCATCGTGGGAAACACGGGGCAAGGAGAGCTGGGGGTGTATGCCGTCAACACCCAACATTCAGTTGCAAAAAGCTGTTTTTTGTGAAGCTCAGGCATGTCTGGCAGTAGCTACAACTACTGACCATCTTCATTTAGCATTTACTACTAAGTCTATTTGAATTCAGAGACACAATTTGTTTCAGCAAAGCACATTAAGAACTCTGAGGGTCCCACACTCTCTGTTCATCTGTGGGAGACAGATGAGACACCAGGAAATGCAAGAGCCCACCTCAGTTTCTATTCCAAATGTGCTTATTCAGGATTATGACAAATGTCGTTTTCCACAGCAGTTTCCAGAAAATCAGAGTCTATGAACAACTCCTGTAGAAATAGAAGCCAAACCCAAAGAAAAAACCTGACAATTTTTCCAGATGCAGGCTAGGAACAGCTTGCTTAGTCTCTGTCTCTCTCTTCTAATCAGTTCTATGGAATAAGAGTTCTGTGAAGGTGATAGCTTCAAGGCCAAGTTATCTTCTATCTACCAAACTCTCCCATTACTGTTTGAAATAGATTTCAGATATAATTGCATACACATAATTTGCTAGTTCTTAAAGAAAACCAGCAAAATAGTTAGCGCTGTAGACTAAGAAATAACTACTTCAGTAAGAAAAATGCTTTTTAGTATGTTTTCATACTTGTATACTTATATTGATATACCTCTTAAAACATTATAGATAAAGTTAAGTATTACTAAAATATCAAGTATTTTAGTAACATAGACCTCCTGAAATGGTCAGTACCATTGTTTGCAGGGTTCCTTTGCTGGTTTCTCACCCTCCTAATCCATAGACAGCAAGAAAAGGGTGAAGTGTCCAGTTACTCCTTCTACCAAGGAGACATCCAGACAGCTCTGCTCTATTACTTCCCTCTCTGCTAAAGCATTCAAGGTACCCATAGCTCTATACATTCACACTGAACAGCTCAACTTCTCTGAATATCTAAAATCTATCACAACACCTGGAACAAGGGTTCCAGATTAAAAAAAAAAAAA
>VXBX01006671.1:242865-254336 GCA_013400415.1 Scytalopus superciliaris
AAAAAAAAGTAACTTTCCTTACTTTTGAAGGAGTGATGCAACAATGCAGAGAGCAAGGGAAAGTGAAACTATTCCCACCAAAGAGCAGGGCTGTTCTCTGTGACTTGAAACACCAGTGCCTCGTCTTTGTTAATCATTAGACACAGAAGACAGAGACACTTGGTTTCACCTGTATCTAACTCAGAGAAGGTAGCATCTCTATTCAGATATGGACTTAGCCAAACTGATCTATGCTTTTGCAATCCTGTGCTTGGATCAATCCAGTTTACTCTTTCTTGGTCTGACCCAGATGCCACTCCATAACCTACAGATGGTTCATTGTACTGTAACCCATCTGTTAAATAAAACACAGTAATGAGGATACATCACTCCAATATTCCTCACTTTCCTTTGGTTTTCATTCTAATCCTGAACACATCTGAAGGTCCTGGTCCTTTCAGTGGTCCATGACTAAATCCTCTAAGAGAAGAAGTCTTCATTCTGCTTCTTGCAGAAGATGGATACAGCAGAGCTTCTATGCCCTAAAGGTGTCAGATTCAAACTTTCATGTATGGGACAGAGATCTCCTGGCTTCAGCACTCGCTTCCACTGCATATTGTTTGCACTGTTTAGGTTGTGATAAAAAGACTCATCTTTTCTAAAGGTAGTTTAACTACCAATGAAATCACCACAGCACTACATTCCTAAATAAAAAAAATTGAATCACTTTGTTAAGAAGTAAATAATTAAGACTTCAAGGAGAAACTGTTCTGTTTTAAAGGACTTCTTAAGTTTAGCATATTATACTTCAACATTATGTGTTATACAGTAGATACAATAAAATAACCCTAATAAATCTGAGTTAATAACACAGCAGTGTTAACAGTATTCATGTTTAAGTAAAATTATTTATATGATATTGAAACTTGGAATTCTCTAAGACATATAATTACATGAAATCAGTGCAAGTTTGTCACATAAATAGTTGTGTATTGGTGGTCTGTATCTGGAAGAAAAGTACTGTCCTCTGAAAACTTGCTGCAGTGCAAGAAACTCCCAAAGCACCTCTTAAGGTGTTTTTCTAAAAATATACTTTTTATGTAGAAAACTGGTCCCATTTCTCAGAAGATGGATGATAAAAACATTAGCCAGTTTTCTTGGTGAAATCTTTGCTTACTTGAAATCAAGAGATTTCTTGGCATTTAATTTTATTTAAACAAGATTTCAATGACTGAATTTTAGAAGAGAGAAATTTTCATGCATTATTGAATCTAATCAATGATTGAAACTATTTGTTTTGCTTTTTATTTCATTCTCTACTTTTGTGAAACATAAGTTACAGAATTAGAAAAGGCTAACAAATGCTCTAGAACCAATCAATGTTATGAAATTAATAATAATACAATATGAGCATGTAAGCTTATGTAGTGCCTTTCATGTAGAAGTATCCCAAGGCACTTCACAACAGAAACTCAATAAGGAGTGCAAAAGTGCTTTGTCAGATAGAATAAGCCAGGGGAAAAGGGGAAATTAATTAAGCATGGATTTAAATTTCTCAGCCAATACTGCATTTAGAACCTTGGTCAGAAAAGACAGTGGCTTCAATATCTGCATCCAGGAAACACAACAGGCTATTTCAGTCTTGAATTCCTGAGGAATATTCCATAGTTTTTCCACAATAATATGGGTATGAGCAAGAGGAATGCAGTCCATTGGCTACATTTCCAAAAGGCAACTCATGACTCTCTCCCTCTACTTTTTGTGACAAATAGGTTCATAAAAGTTGATTACGTGACTGGCACACCAGTAAAGTCACTTGACTGCAGAGATACCCTATAAGGAATTTGGTACTGTAGAAATTAAAGATACCAAGTTAAGGACTGGCCAATACCTTTATATGCTGTCTAGTTCACTGTTTTAAACCAATGCATGTTTCCTTATGGAAATAGTCCACATCTCTGACAGAGTGATCTGTTACACAGTAGTTGCTAAGACAGCATGTATTTCACAGGAAAACACAAAGTTGCTTGGGGAAAGCTATAGCAATTGAAAATACATAAATTACGGCTTCCCTGATGTTGCAGAAACTTGTACACCCTCTATTTTTCAAACATTTTTCTCTTAGGAACACATGGACCATCCTCATTTTTGGATGACTGCCTCTTTGGATTAATGCATCCTTCTGCTGCATAAATTAGGGATGCACAGAAGAAAAAGGAGAAGCACTAAATCTCAGGAAACTGAAGCCATACAGAAAAATGAGATTCACAGTAGAGCTGAATGAGTGAGTCACCATGAATAATTTATCCAAAAAGTTAGCCCACACTTCTGTTCATGGAATATCTATAAGAAGCTTATAATTTCCTCACTTTTATTATAAAACAAAACCTTAGAATTTTGTGTGTCTTCACTGCAAATAACTTCCTGTAAATATTTCATGTCCTCTCTTAAGAGACAGTGGCATTTTGGTTGATCAAGTAAATTACATGATGGTGTTTCTCTTCCCTAGATGGATGAACCCACAAGCACATATTTTGGATGCCTGCTGTGATTAAGCAAGCAGCTCAATAGCCTGTGATGAAAAGTGAGCATAGGGAAAATAAGTTATCTTAAAAAAAAAAAACCTCTAAAGAGTTTTCTGCAAAAATATTTTCAGTATTTATATTGCAGCTGTAGCAAATTGTCGTTCTGACTAATATTTCAAGGAATTTCCAGCTACCTGTAAACATTTTCTTTCTTGAAGATACTGAATAATCTGTCAGTCTTTCCAGAGTTTGTTCTAAGTTCTTGGATCAGTTGTTATGAGTTGGTGCATACATTGGGAGATTAAAACAATGTTGAAATTTTTCTAGAATATTTGTGGTCTGAAATATCATTGTGCAGTTTACGGTTTTGAATGGACTGCCATGCATTATGCAAATTTGCAAAGGACTCCCTGCTACTTTCAATAAACCATGGAACTTCAACAAATACTTAAGGAAGAAAGAGCCATTAGTGCATTTGGAATTTATAGTACCTTACAGATCAGTTTTATCTAGTGAAATATATTAGTATCTCTTAGAATATTGAGATACTGAGATACTCTAATACATATTATAGGAAAAAGAAGACTGAAGATCTGAAGATTGACCAGAAACTCTTGTGTTGTATGCCCTGACAGAGGCTGAAGATAAAGACAGAATACCAGAATCCTGCCCACTTGTTACTTTTGATTATGTTTGCTTAATTATTGCTAATATTTTGCTTTAGTTTTTGGTATAGCTAAAATGTGAATCTGCATCAAATAGACTTTTTCAGATCTATGCTAAATCTTTGCTTCATACATCATTTGCTGAATTCTTTATTTTTTAGCAATACCAATGGTATGAATTTATCAATATAATCAGAAAATAAAACTGAAAAAATCAACATGAGTTCTTACCTGAGCTCTTGAGCTATAGAGTCCACTTGAACTGTTAATAAAAGGAGGAAAGAATTAATTAGTTTTTACTTCCAGACTTGTGCTTTCTGCAACCTTACACCTGTCTATCTGTAATAACAGAGGAGTGGCTATCAAAACACAGGTGGTTATTTCATGCCAATCACAGGATTGTAGCTACTAGTGACAAATGTTAACTGAACATATAATTCTCACAGTTATTTTAGGATGCATAAACCCCACAGTATGATGTTCAGTGGAGCAATAAGGAAAATACTAACCAAAAAAAAAAGATAAGACACTTGTTTTGGTTTTTTTTTGTTTTGTTTGTTTGTTTGTTTTTAAATAGAATGACAAATCTCTGATTTTTCAGAATTTGAATTCAATTTTGAAATGATGAAGGCTGGTGTTTACAAATACCTGCCCACACAAGGACCTACATCATATAGACAAGGCCAACAGGTACGTCTAAGAATTATTCTTATTACAGAGGCAAGTTTTGTTGTTTCCATTTCTGGGAAAATAGTCTTGATATATTAATTGCTAAACAATTATGCACACATGTATAAAAATATGGAGAAAAAAATCCATACATTTAAAAATTGTGTTACTTCCTTTTTGACTGAAAGGGTATGAAACCCTTATTAAATAAAATTGGTGTTTGCTAAGCCAGCCAAACTGTTTTAACTCACAATCCTGACCAACAGAGAAGACATGCACTAATGCTGAGGTGTGAATAACTTCCCTGTTCAGTGACTGTCCAAGTCCTTTATTCTGGTGCTTTCAAAATGTATATAAATTTTATATTAGTTTCAGAGAATATTACTGAGGGTTGCATCAACGCTGTGATATGAGAGTTATGTTTTTTAGAAAGGTTTTTCTGTATTTATCCCCTTGTCTGAAGTCAGTCTGTGGTATTCAGCCCTCTTTCTCTGTCTCTTCCTGAGTGAAGTCTAGCACTTTTCATGCCTCTGACCATTTGGAAACAGAGAAATAAGCCAAACCACACTTCAGTTTTTCATTCTGACCATAACTTGAAGCTGAAGGCACAATATTAACTATTCAGAACTGCTGAGTTGTGACAATGCATTGAAGTAGTCTGTTTTGCACAATCCTGAGAGCACAGAATTCTCCTGAAAATTGGAGTGCAGGACTTAAAATAGTCATAAGCAAAAATGTTCACAGGGCAGGCAAAACTTTGACATTTATTTTTAAGTATATCCATTTTTCACTTGTTATCAAGAGTCACAAAAAGTGTTATGAATTAAAATAAAAAGTTATTTTCCTGGAAGTGCTGTATTGCTAGTCAATCATGTTTTCCAGATGTTAAGATCATTAAGGGCCTGTTTATCTTTCAGTACTAGATTTCCATCTGCTCCTTACAAAAGGAGAGGAATTTCTGGGAAATACAACTGTGTCATAACTTTGCAAATGAAACATGAGCACCAGTACATTAAAAAAAAAAAAAAAAAGCACGAGGTTATCCTCTGCCACATACACCTGCACCTTTTGATCAAGGTAAATATACTTCTGGACCATTTATGTACCTAATTTACAGATAATTAATGGCAATAGACAGAACATTCAGGTGGCTGAGAGAAAGTTTTGGTACATTATTTTGCAAGTGTCCATTCAGTATTTTCTAGTGCTACTTCCTATGGAAAATATTTTTTTCTTCTTCTTTTTGCATAATAAAAAGAATACCCTTTATTTCCTTTGAAAAATAACTGAAATAAATTAGCATACAGTAGTTTTTTTGGCTTTTCTTTAAACCATAGCTAATAACATCATGCCTCTTAATGCTAGTAGTCTGCGTCCAGCCTTGATTAAAAAAGCAGCCCTAAGGAATCTACACACTCTCTTACTGCACATTAGGGGCTGTGCACAGGAACTATCATATTTCATGGTGTTCTGGGCACAGGGTCATGGAGCATGCTTGCTAACTCACCCTTGGTTCCTTTTGAGCGTGTGCGCAGCTTTTTATTTTCCCCATCTGCATCCATCTGTAATATTAACACAAGGTCTTTAATTCATACCTTTTGCCATTGAGAAAAAAAATACCCCAATGCTTTTTTTTTAACATTTCCAAAGGCTAGACAGTAATAGAAAAAAGAATAATCACGCCTTATTAATCTTGTCAAAGAGATAAAAAGCCATCTGTGAATATCTAGTAAATACCTAGGAGATACCTTTAATGACACAGATTTGTTTAATAAAGTGATGGCTATGAGTGGCTCTGTAAGGTTTAATGACAAGGGCTACAGGTGCTAGCTGAAGGCATAAGGTTAGAAAGAGTAATGCTGGATGAGTGCTGCTTTCAGCATCCACCTCCTAGAAGGAAAGGTCCCAGAAAGCTGCAGTGCCTACAGGAACTCTGCAATTTTTGTTGCAACTGAGGCATAGCTATATAACTGTTTTGGAACCTGCATTTCTGACAACATGATCCTTAAAAATGTGAAAGCTTCCTGCTTGACATTGCATAAGTACACACACAGAGCTTTGAAATACTTCACCACTTAATCAACTACTAGAAGTTTTTCTTAAAGAGACAGTTAGTTACAGATTTATTTGAGTTTTGTGAGAATGTGGTGTCCAGACTTGTGTTTCACATCTAAAAAGGGGGGGAAAAAAAAAAAAAAGGCAAAAGAAAGCCTAAACAACCAAAAAGCTCAGACTCCCCCAGAAGTCAGCTGTTGTCATAAGATTTCTAACTGAAATAAGAGAGTCCTTTCAAGATCAGCTGTTCTCACTACACTTTTGGCTACATCTAAACCAGCACTGGAAATATGCACCTTCTGGTCTTGGATGTGGCCCAGACACATAATTATAGGGGCAGGCTTTCAAACCATGGATTTTATTGCAAACCCCTGAAATTCAAAGGGATTAAGATTTCATGTTCTGGTGTGGAGAACTGCAGTGACATATAGCAGATTGTACAACAGTACAATTTTGACCATGTCCAGGGAGGCAAACTCCTTTCTAAAAGTAACAATTTTTGTGTAAGGAGGACGCTCAAACCATGAATGTTTATCTAGGCAAAATATTAGGAACTGTGGAATTCTTCAGTCTCTGAGGGAATCTTACTGTCTGCCTTTTCTTCAAAACTCACTTTCCCTGTTCATAAAATGGTGATGATCAAGTAAACAGTAGACAAAGCAACTCCCATGTGCTTCTGCAGATCAATTTACAGACACCAGTATCTGCCTTATAAAACTCTGTTGGGCAATAGGTAGATGTGGATTCCAGAAGTTTCCTGGCTTCTCTCTCTGCAAAAAGTTGCAAGATAACCACCAATGTCAGCAGAAGATCCTGTCTGTTATTTTACTCTTCCATTCTGAGGATCAGCTGAACTGAACTGATGCAAGAAGCTCTGTTTTTTCCATTTATAGAATTTGAAGATTTGAGTATGCTTTATTTTTAGCTTTATATGACTCAGATAACTGAGATGGTTTGAAGGTCTTATCTGAAAGAATAGTGCAGAATATGACAAAACTGACCTGAGGGGAAAAAAAGAGTAGAGTCAGCCTTTCCAGGGAATAAAAAACATTTTTCTTATTTCCTAGGTATTTTTGTTTCTTTGCTTTTATATATGTTTGAACATTATAAACAGCTATTGAAACCAAAACACCTATTAGCAGGAGAGAACACCAGCATTTCAAAAGGGTATTCATGGACTAGAAGAAGTCTAATTCTAGAACACAGGTTAGTGATGTCTGAAATGAAAGTATAAATTGATGGAAATGCACATCAAAGCCAGACAATGATATCTTTTCTCTGTTTAAATTTACATCTGATATTGATCATTAGCAGGGAAGGAACATGAGGGGCTTGTGTTTATGTAGTAGGGCTGATGGCAGCCTTTACTTGTTACTATCCTTAAAACCTGGAGAACGAGTTTTCACAATGTGACTGCAATGGTAATGGGAAACATGGCTCTGTTCTCTGATGCTGAGTTGTGATTGAAGGCACTGACCTGCCATAGACTTATAATAGGGGAGCAGGTGTGGCAATGATGGACTTTAATTTCCTTTAATAAACCTTTTATGTGCCACACTTTTACTGCCATTCTATGCTCTCCAAGGTCCTGCACATAATAGGTTCATTACTTTTGATTACTATAGTCTATTGAGACAAACAACTCCAGAACACACTATATATTATGTTCAGTTAAACCAATATAGACTATTTATCCACTGTGCATTATTTCACCTGCAACTCTACAGACAAAATTAACAACAGCTCTGGTAAGCTAAAACTATTAAAACCACTGGTACTCCTTTGTCATAATTTCATAATAAATACCACACCAATCACAGTATTGCTCTTTTAATT
Source organism: Scytalopus superciliaris (assembly GCA_013400415.1). Lineage (NCBI taxonomy): Eukaryota > Metazoa > Chordata > Aves > Passeriformes > Rhinocryptidae > Scytalopus > Scytalopus superciliaris. Next base: position 250,595 of record VXBX01006671.1, read on the forward strand.
ATGAAACAAAAAGTGTCCACTGCTTCTACTGAACAGCAGTTACTTTGGTTTAAACAGCAGGTTGCATTGTGATGAATATTTAAAAACCATACAAAATGTGAAAACCAATGATAAAATCAATGCAGGTGATTTTTCAATTGATTCTTTCCCTGTAAAAGTTTCAAATTATAAGAACTGTTTTTATCAACTCAAAATGTGTAGGACACCTCAGTCTGATGCATACATATATCAAAATAATCATCATGTCTATGTTGCATAAAAATCACTTTAACTTACAAAAAAAGTTCCATACACTAACTTGAAAAATAGACAAAAATAACTGAATAAAAATTAAATCTCTTGATTGTGCCATCAAAAAGAACTCCCTTCCTCAAAATTTAAATGTAATGTCTTTGGGGTTTAGCAGTTATTTCAGAGGCTGCTTGATACTGATAAAAAATGAACAAAGTATCTCACTTGTGTTTTTTTTATCTACCTAGTGATAAGTTTACTTCAAATTACAGCCAAGGATGGTCATCAAGAAGCATTCAAACTTTCAAATCACCCATGGAAGAATACAAGAATTCTGAGAAATTCTATCCAACATTTTTGGAGGTAATTTTTAATGTGTTAATTTAAGACATATATTGTTGTTTACTGTAGAAGTTGGATGGATGCTGGAAGGTGCTTTGTACTGTCAGAGCTGGGGGATGGTCAGCTCTTCCTCCCACTAGATATGGTTGTTGTCTTGAGAGAAGAATCCATAAGGGGTAAATACAATAGTCATGTCTGCACAAAATCCTCACACAATGTCTCACTACTAACTTTTTTAGCCATAAGGACATGGGGATAATAAAGTATTTACTAGGAAAATTTTACTGGGATTTATAGTCCCATATTTTTTGAGGGCAAAGTTCACAAAAATAATGACAAGTGAATAGTAGAATTAAGTCCGCCTAATCTTTGTGTCCTATACCTAGATTCTCTGATTTGATGGATTTTAGTCTCTACTAAACATTTTCCTTTCAAAATTACTTGAAGCTAGCTAATGGACTCTAAAGGAATTAGTGGGAGATACGGTCAGAAACACAATGGCACAGGGGTAGCAGCTACGCAGTCCCAAATCGTTAAGCAAACAGGCTACGAAATAAATGCTGCTTCACTTACAGTCTGTTTCTGCAACCTCAGAGTTTACTGAGGATGTTGATGTTGAATTATTTTCTGAAAACATGTTGCAACAAATCTCCCCAGGTTTACAAATGATCTCTCTGACTTTGTGAATTTCAATCTGATCCTCCCTTCTGTTTTCCTCCAATGTTGGTTGAGAGTTAAGAGTAAATCAATAACTAGATCACAGAAAACCGACTGGAGTCACTGACAATGCCACAAATTCTGCGGGCTGAAACTGTAATAATTTGCTATTTGACTCTTACAGGGTATTTATGTTTCTCCAGATGAACTTACTGGTGTAAAAGCAACAATCATACTTTCTGAGCAAACTATTTCAGAGTTCCTGGCTGCAGAAACCAAATGTTACTTCTTCTGCTTGTACCAACCCACTACAGTTAACGGACTTGAGAGCAGCACCTGGAAATACTTCCCAGAGTGAGAGAATCAGGATTTGGCTCTGGGTTTGGTTTTTTGTGTGCCTGGAGTCTGTGCACATGTGCATATACTGATGCTATAATAGGATCCAAGAGTATGAGTAACAGCTGAAAATAGGACATGTGCAATAAATGACAATAATGACAATAATAATAATAATAGCAACTATTTCAGTTTACTTGCACACTTTTAAATTTGAATTTCAGAAACTAAATTAATACTACTGTCTTGGTAAGATAGTTTTACAGCATATTACAGCGAAATAAACTATGGTTTGGGGAAGCCCTTGCTGCTGACATAGGTAAAAGTGAAATGCATCTCCTGGAAAGAGCTACTGTAAGAGCTATGAACTTTGTAGTTTCCATTGGAATCTTCATATAAACATGACTTTCCTGGGCTGGGTTTCACACTGCTGGAGTGTCACTCTGTTTCTTTTTGTGTAACCAGCTAGAGGAAAAAAAAAATCACCAATTTATCTAAAGAGTATAAGCTTTAACATTGCATTGTGAATTTCCAACTAAAAGTTACATCTGACTTTCAAAACAAAATTTGGCAAACAATTTCTCTGGGGCAAACTTTACCTAATTTTGAGAGGTGTCTGAAAAAATATTAGCTTTTCTCTGCCATTCTTAATTTGTGAACTACTTAAGTTTGTATAGAGATAACAGCTATATCTGTCACAATCCCAGTGAGCTCAGCCAGAAAAAACCCAAACCTCGATGATTTTTAAAACACATAAATCAATTCTCAAGTCGCAAATATAAGCCACAAACTTCAAAGTTGAAGTCAGACACTGCTAAGCACTACAAACTAGACTGTACTGTATCATGCCCCAAGGGGACATGACATTCTGTGTGCTTCTCCCTACAATAATAACACCCTGAGAGCAAGCTTTTCAGTGGTTTTGGTGCTCATACTGTAATGTTTCTTTTCAATAACTCATTTAAGACTCTAACACATAAAAAGAGAATGATGTCATAAAGTAAAAAAATTTAATAAATCTGAAAACAAGATTTCCTATAGCCTGTCCAGAAGTATAAAGCACTGTTTGGCTATCTGTGTATATGTGTGCTGACTGCATCTTTCTCTTAGTACATGATAACTTTTGTAGTATGAAACATTAATGGCAGATTGGCAATGAGAAGTACAGAGAAAGAAATGTAAAGCACACATATAGCAACTTCTAGACAGAGCTTATATATTTTGATTACTGGCAGTAAAAATCAAAAATCCAAAACCAAAATTTTTAAGAACATTACTTGTGGTGTGGAGTTTCTTGCTCCCCTTTTGCCTTTTTTTTTTTTGTTTGTTTGTTTTGGTTTGGTTTTTTGTGGTTTTTTTTTCTTTGTTTGTTTGTTTTTTGTTTTTGATAACATGTTCATGGCCAGAAATAAAAAAATATTTACAGAACTGTTCTTAAAGACTATCGCTAAAAATATGCTTGTATTGTGATTTTGATTATTCTTAGCCAAGGAGTCATGTCATCTTTTTTTCTGAATATTTTGCTTTAGTTCGCCCAATGGTATGCATGATTTCTCCAGGAAAAAGTTGAATGACAGGGAAATAATTGGTTCAGCTGTATTAATTTCTCAGGAATTAAAATAAGTACATCTACTGAATGCAAACTTTAAAGCATGTTTATCACACATATAAATCATCAACAGTTTGGCATTTTATAGTGTGATCGAATGGTGTAGACATTTTTGAGAAGTAGATTTTTTTTATGTTAAAGTCACTGCTTGAAAACATGCAGTGATAAAATAAGCCTTAAGTCAGAGGCAAGCTTGAATAGGTTTGTAATGAGGATGATTTATTTTGATCCTCACTTCTGATTTCTGAGTTGCCACTGCTGTTGCATACTTCATCCATGCAACTTTGCACAACTGGCAGTGCTGAATATAAACCAAAGCCATGTTTATGTCCTTTTGCCAAACGACTACAGCAAATAGTTCTATTATTCCCTTAGGTAACCAACGTGTGCCAAGTATTTCTATTAGTCTTCTTTACCAAAGCTTTAGAGGGTAAAGTCACAGCTCTATGAAATCAAGGGGCAACAGCTAGTTTTTAAATTCAGAGAAAAATTATATAGTAATCCATGTTGAAATGCAGCTGAATGCATGTTAGTTTCTGGAGAATTCCTCCCCCCCTCCCCCCCACC
>VXBX01006671.1:254354-282682 GCA_013400415.1 Scytalopus superciliaris
CCCCCACCCCCCCACCCCTCACCCCACCGCAAAGATTATTATTTTTGTTGTAGTTCAAAGTCTTGTCAGTATTTCCTAGGCTACTGTATATTAAATATATTTTTTTAGAAGAAAGAATCAATAGTAAGAAAAAAAATACTTTGATGCCCTGAGATCTTTTTAAGCACAGTAAATTTTTAAACCACCCAACTGATATATAGTTAAAACCCCTCCAAACTATAAACATTACATATATTAAAAAACTCCTACAAATAATCTATCCATCAAAGATTAAATTTAAGCAGTGCTTTACGAAGTATATTGTCACTACTGAAGTTATATAGGTTCAAAGATAGTTGTGTTACTGACAGTATGGAAGGCTAACAGAGTGTAATTTGCAAACTTAAAAACTAGAAATTCTACATATTTATAAAAAATTTCATCTTTTCAATATTGCTATACTTGACTGTTGAAGACTGATGTTCTAAAAACAGCAAATGTTATGTGAGAAAAGTAGCCCTATTGCACGGGACACTACACATGAAACCATGTAATATTCTAGTACTACTATAGAGATATACTTTTATTCAAATCAATTTTTTAAAATAAATTGTCCCACCTTTGCGTGTTTCCAGGCGAAAATACGTGAAGATTCCAAAGGACCAAATTCGTCACTCAGCCCAAGATGCCTTGCCTGGTTTAACAGAAAATCCTCAAATTCATTCTCTGGAAAAAAAGACAAAACCAAACAAAACAACTAAAGAAAACAAGAAAACAGCTATAGTAAATAAAATATAGATGAAACAAGACACTAAAAATCAAATGTGTAAATAACCCAAGTGCAATATTTTCTTCTCAGGATTTTCAAAGATAGGGTATACAGGCACAAATAATGCTTCTAAAAGGCATAAAGGATAGCATTTTCTCTTTCCTTGCAATACTTTCTTTATATATTAATGCCCTTTTCAATAACTTATGAAACAGACCTGCTCTAAGGAAAGTTTTTCTTCTTGCACAGATAAAAATCCACGGCTTCTATATGTAGAAATCCTTACTCCAATGTTTTAACGCCATCAGCACCCCTTTGACTGAGTAGGATGGTTCAGTACATGATGTAAAATAAATGAGAAGCATTCTGAAATATTTCAAAAACAGAAGAAAATCCCTCCGTTTTATTTATTCTGATTTTGAATATCAGAGTTAAAAGTTTGGCAGGCTGATGGTGTTCTCAGCATAAGGCAATGGAAGGAAATCCTTGACATTTCTTCACGCTCAGTTTTTATTATTTTCTGTGAGGGACTTAATGCTAAATCAACAGTACCAGCGAAGGAAGTAGAGCTGCAGAAGTTTACATCTCAGTGTACAATGCTGAGATCCTCGTATTCAGAAATACTGAATACTCAAACCCTTCTAAAATTTAAAGTTGCAGGCACTTGTAACCTGGGAGCATCTGACGATGAGCGGTTATTAAGGACAAGTTTTATTTTGGCACAACTCCTGACACTAGTGACCAAAACATAAAAATTTTGCTATCACTTGAAATTTCAGAGATTCATTTCACATATTATCCAGTATATTTAGTAAAACATATCTATTCATTGAACATTATGCAAAGTGTGAGATAAACTTCTGGAACTCTAACTATTCACTTAATGATATCTTATGATATTTTGTCAGTAAAATTTGTAATGTTAGATTTCCAGAATTTGAAGGGCTAATTCTAAACAAATTTTCAAGCATAGCTTTTAATTAAAATAAATTAGCTTTTATCAAATAGTGAAATAGACAACAGATGTAAGATGATAAAGAATGGAGAAAACCCAGAACAAAACATCCCAATAGTGAAAAGATTTTTCATGCACTTTTCTAGCCAATATGTTGCTGGAAAGAGATGCTGGTTATCCCTAAAGGCCTCTTTTTTCTGTTATTCTATTTCAACAGTCATGAAAAAAAACCCAACAAAAAACCACAAAAGAAATCTCAAAGCCTTCTACCTGCCTCTTCCTCTTTGTTCAAATAACACTAACCTAAAACAAATGATTTCTGAGAATAACTACAATGGTGAGAAAAGCTCTTTCTAAAACCTAAAACTTAGGAGATTTTTGTCTAAAATTCTATCATGTCAAGTATTTATTAACAATATATTTTTCATTATTTTCTCTAAGATTGCCAATAAAGAAATAAATCACATAAGGGAGTCGCTGTAAACCCTTTGAGTTCCCTAATGTTAAACTCATTAGCATCCGAATAACCACACAGCAGCACATCATCTGCACAATTGCAATTTTTTACTACTTTTAATAGCGTTTCTCAAAGGGCTCATTTTCAACTTTCTTCAGTGGTTAGTTGGTTCTCTGGGGAAATGGAGCTTCCTGACGCTCACAGCTTCCACTCAACAACCAGGCCGTTTGCTGTCAGAAGCATCAGCCCTCTGCCCTAACCCCATCTGCTGTCTCTCTCATCCTAAGGGACTGAGAGTTAAGACAGCACAGCTGAGATCCACTTGGAAAAGTGCACAAAGGACAAGGAAAAAATATACAAAACTTTTCACATTTAACTTTACGTAATAAGCTAGTACTCTGAAAAGGTTAAGAAAAGGAGTTTGGACTGGGTCAGGTCTTGGGGCAGGTTTTAAAACTGTACTGGAAAACTACATGCAGCAGTGTGATTTGCTATTTTACTCCCATCTGCCTTGATGTGACACAATCAGATAACTTTGTAAAGCAGAAAGTATAGTAGGATAAAAGAAGGACTTTATATAAAGCACAAAACCTGGACCCCTCTGCTGTGTTTATTCACAACAGAAGTTACTGGTTAGTAAGTTTAAATGTGCTATTTTCAATTTCTTTCACATAACAGGGTGCTGGCTGGCATACAGCTGATTCGTGGGTGAATACCCACGTTTGAAGATATGGCGTTTCATAAAAAGTCTGATACAATGTCAAGCATCTGTCATGCTATAAACAGGGTGTGTAGGATTATGCTGTGTCATGGGATGTGACACACCCTTAATGGAACATAAACTATGTGTCACCCCTGTCCACACTCCAAGAGGCAAGTTACATTTCAAATATAAGTGTTGGGATCTGACAGTTCAGGCAGCAAACAAGAGTTAATGCTGATTTCATAGAAATATCAAGGTCTTATAAAAGACGAACACTTTATTTTAGTGCATTTTTTGAATTATCATATTGACCATGGGCCAAATTTTGAGTTACTGCAAGTGCAGATTAAAAAAACCCCATCTAACTAGGTTATTGGCGACTTTGATGATAAGATTGCTGTTGATGGAAATCAGGCAGAGCTAACTTACTTATTTGTCAGTCGAGGTTCTTTGGTGGGGCCACACCCCTTGAGGCCACAGGTATCTTCATTTGGCCCAATCAATTCATAGCTTGCATTAACTCCCTTGTCTTTTTTAGTAAAGAATTCAAATTTACAGGCAGTAAATTGTTCTTAGACTTCAATTCCCTATGTGTCTGAACTGCATTTTTTTTGTTCTAGAAGGAGAAGCTTGCCTGCCTACAAAGAAAACTTTCACCCTTTTCAACCAGCATCTCAATTCAACTAAAATTGTGAATTTTATAAACCCACAAAGATGGAATATATGAGTTGCTTAATTTGTCAATGTAATTGTTCAGTGAAGTCACCTGGAACCTTTGCAATTCATTCTTTGGTTTATAGCCATTTCCAGTGCAACACAATTTTGTACTGACTCTGAAGTGCCATCCTACTGAGATCCATGAGTCATATCAGGATACTGATGTGAATCACAGTTCAGGTCCTGATCCTCAACATCAGATGTGTGTGACAAATCCCTTCAAATAACCATTTTTTGTTGACCCATTGGCTATGGGTAAAAGTCCACTCATTCAGGTCAGATTACTAGAGTTTCTGACAATTTAATAATGAGAAAAGACATATTGTACAGGCACAAATTATCTCAACAGAGGTCTGAATTTGTTTTCTCTGCAGAATTTCAATAGTCAAAGCTGTGCCACGTCTGTAAAAAACCCCAAAACCTTTTCTAAGCATAATACATTTCTTTTCCAACAGATTAATTTGATTTTGTCTCATTTACCACATCACTACTTGATATACTGCAAATATGGAAATGAACAATTACTACAGATTGTGACTTTTGAACTGACAATAAAAGTAACATGAAGGAAACTAAATCCAATGAGCTCACCATTATGATCCCTGACTATTTCTTTTGTTTCTACAGTGACAGTGATTTCTCTTTCTCAAGACAAAATAATGCAACATTTCTAGTAATTGAGAATATAATATGTAAGGTAAAAGATACTATTACATATGAACAAAGATATGCTTAGCTCCTGACTGCAGTCAGGTCTTTATCCTGCATAGACTGAAGTATGTAACTTTACACATTAAGTTCTGCCCAAACCTCAGTGACATCCTGAAGTGCATGTGAAATTTTCAACACACGAGTAAACGAATTCCATTTGTCCTACAGCCTCACTGCGTGGGCAGCCTTGGAAATCTGAAGGACTCTACTTGGTAACATACTTTTTTTTAAATTTTAATAATTTGAGCTTAAGAAGGAGTTTCCTTGGGACAGAGCCCTTGTCTTTGCTCTTGTTTTATTCACTGCAGAGTACACAGGGAACAGAATTGTTGCTGTTTCAGCTATTGCTTCTTCTTTTCCAACTTTAATGCTAAACTTTATCTTATTTTGTTCTATCCTACTATGAACAGGAGGTCACATTAAGAGTGTGAGAAAAGCTGGCAACTCAGGCAATTGTCCTTCTAGAACCTGTAAAGAACTTCATTTGCACTCATCCTCTTCAACAGCGCAGTAATTCCAGTGCCATGTGCCAGATGATATTTCACCTAGCAGAAGAGTTTAACTTTCACCTGATTTAAGCAACAAACTATCCCTCAAAGAAGCCTGAGGCTTTGCTGTAATTAACATAACTGCATTTAGATGCTATTCATGACTGATAATTCCAACACCTTGTGAAAAAAAAAAAAAAGGTTGCAAGCTGTAAACATTATAAACATATTCAAATAAGCTTAACGCAATCTGCCATGCTTATTTCTGCCTAGATCATGGACCAGCGAAATGGTTAATGCAAATGGATTTATAATTTGCTTTGGGGGGCCAGTTTCTTCTCCTTATTTATTAGCCCAGCTGATGGGGCAGATTTGATGAGGCACTTCTGGAATAATTGAGTCATCACACAAAGAAGGCTGCTAGCATTCAGAGTGGTTTTATCAGCAGCAAGCAGGCCTGATTACTGACAATTACACTCTGATCCGGTGATGGAGGAGAAAGAGCCAACGAGTGGGAAATGTCCGTGTTTCTATCCAGGAATAATTTCTACATTCATTTTACATGCTAAGTGTTTCCTATCTCTGCATAATAAACTGTAAACAGGAATAGATGGCACAATGTCCCTTAATATTTCCTGGTAATGAAGACACAAATGTACAGTGAGTGCTGATAAATATAGATGAAACATAAGCTATTCTCTGAGTCTGTATTGTTACCTTTAAAATAAATGCATTTTGGTGGTAAAAGCATAATCATAGCTAATGCAAAAAAATGACAGAAGATTGAAGCTGTCCTTGTAACTACACAGAAACTTTGTGAAAGTCCTGTTAATCACTGCTGCTCTAGAGGCTCACAAGCTGAAGGTGATATACTGGAAAGAACATTTTGTTTCTCAATAGTCAACTATGTAGGATCTCTTTTGCTTTGACACAGTAAAGTAGAGCAACAGCAGTGACCTCCATTAACACTTCAGGGATGGAGCACATCTCAATGCTAAACTGAAAAACAATGCAGCTGGTCCTAGAAGACATCTTCGCTATGACAAATTCTCATTTTCCTCTCATCAGCTTTAAGATAGTGTTTATAATGAATAATAAGACTAGACCACAGATTTCATGAGTTGTGTTAAGCAATATATTATTGCCTCTAGAACATTATCACTACAGCAACTTAGATGCTGTAAAATGACAGTTGTTAACAAAATGCTGAAGCATAACTTTGGAAAAATCTGTTTCTCCAGGAAAAAAAATGGGGGAAACATGAAAATAGACATAGTGGAGAGCTGAAAAGTAATTTATATGTTTGTTGGTGGGCAATTATAGATTTCAGCTGAAAAATGTTAATGCCCTAGTCTAGGGAGAGTTTTTCTTTTTTAGAGTTGATCAGGCATGAAACACTGAATAATAAACTTCTGCATGCTTGTTTATTCCTTTTCCTCTTTTTAAACTCATTCATAGCTTCAAAAGAACTAAAAGTTATTCTCTGTTCTCCTTTGGTAACTATGGTAACTATGTTTCATTAAAGTAGCCACTTAACTTCAAGGCTTGTGTTACAATGATATGCATTATTTTGAGTAAAACCACACTATAACAACCTTATGATTTCAGAGCAATTTTAAAAGAAAGTTCAAAGAGCATGCATCACTGACTCTGGAACACAGGGTTTGTTTTCTTTTAAAACATGTTTACTCCGAAAGCCAGGATGACTTTTACTGCATGAAGTCATCTCTGTTGTGAGGTTCTATTCGGGGGGATCACTATGGACCTCAGCAAGAGATGGCCATGCTCTGCTCATTGAAGGGCTGCTCAGTACTTGCAGGATTGAAGCCAGCTGGATAAGCACAACAGATCAGTATACCTAAGAGCAGTGAAACTGTGTTGTCTTAATTACTCTGTTATAGCCTCCTTCAGTATCAGGAAGATCCTGGTCTGGCTCTGATGTTGCTACACACCTGCTGCTTAGCCACCACTGTTAGAGTCTTTGTACTGTACTTGACTTCCAGCAAGCTTGTTAGGAATAGAATGGGTTTGAAGGGCAATTTATGGGTGTGCTGTTATAGTTGCATTGAATCTGTAGAACTGCAGAAGCCGATTAGGTTCGGTAAAACTGGTCACTTCTCAAATACTTACAGGCTTAATCTAGGTTACTTCCTTCCCTGTGATTTCTGACTGTTCCAGACGTATTTTTTTGGAATGATGCTATAGTCAGAATTAGGACATCGCAATACTTATGCTGGATGAAACCCATGGCTAATTAGCTCATTGAACATTTTCCAAATGGAGTCAAAAGGAACAATAAACCTAAAAATACAAATTGTTTTTATGAAAATAAATATATCTACCATTCTGCTATCCTATGCATTCATCTTGCCCTTTCTGAACAACAAGCTCTCTTCATTAAGCATGACAGACATGTCCCAAGAAAGGGAAAGTCACACAAAGGGAAGAAGTGTGCCTTCCTTCAACATGCAAATCACATATGTTCATTAACTTCAAGAGTGCCATGTGAAGTACAGTCTGCCACCATTTAAAAGACTTGTAATGACCCTAACTGCCAGAGATAATGGGGCTTGCTTGCAGTACTGCATTGCCCTAAAGATCCTAGGAACACGCTGAAGACCACGGAAAAAAGCAAACCAAGAACAAAAATACCACCTTGAAAATCAAAGTAGTAAAGAGTATCCAAAAAGTTGACTAATAACTGTCAGATACTAAAATGAGTATGTAAAATGTTCCCCAGGACAGTCTTCTTAGCTGAAAGATTTCCCTCATCATATGTTTGGGTCAGGTACCTGAAGCAAGGAAAAACATGTTCAATTTGTTCAAAGTTATGTTAGAAGGTCAGTAGCACCAGGAACAGTGGTTTAAATTATCTTTTCAGAGTCTTTTATGACTCTAAAGCAGAGCAAAAATTATTTCCCAAAATGACATCTGTCTTCTGTCATAGACATAAATAGAAGGCACCATGATGGAGCAAATAACTGGAAAAAAGGGATTCTGGAGCTCTCTTCCTGCCTCTGCCACTAATCTATTCCATGCCCTTCAGCAAGTCTTTTCACCTTTCAGCTAAATGAGGATAACAGCATTATTTTGTGCATTTCTAACTATATTTTAAGGTAGCAAATATTATTTTTATCATCATATATTCATCAATTTAGTAGCTTGGTCATGCTTTCATTTCCTCTGAAACTCAGCCTGATGCTTCCAGAAAAAAAAAAAATTCTTCTTTCTCTGCAAGCTTTTTACTAAATAAAAGTTTGAACAAATTAAAAAAGACAATCCTGAGAAGGATGGGTACTAACTAATATATGATGAATGGCAAAATAATTTAAAACACATTTCCATTTTCTTCTGTCCTGATATAATAGTCAAGCTGGAGGTAACTGTGCTGTTGTCATGTCTGGCCTTTATCTTAAAAGTCTGTTTTGTTTGTTTTTCTATATAGAGAGACTTTCTCTGAGGAAATATCTTTAACTGTTTTCCTTTGAACTGTTTTTGGTTTTTTTCCCTCAATGTTGAAAATGTCAGTAAGGAATATATATTAATGTGTGTATAAATATTTATATATAAATTTCTGATAAAATTAAGTTCAAATATTGTACACAGAAAGCACTGTGTTTAATTTAAAAGAAATTGAAAGAGGAAAGTTTCTTTCAATGTGAACATTTTGGTCTTGTAGTAAGAAAATGGCCCAAGATACCACTAAACACTACTGAGTTGAAAATAACACTACAAAAACATACCTTTGCCATATTACTTATATTGGTAAAATAACAGTAATCATCATATTGCAGCAGATTTGACTAGAGCAAGATGAAAAAAATTGTCCTATGGAGAGATGTCTTACAAACTTTGTCCCTTTAAGCACAGTTACCCTTCAGACTCCCTATTGTAAGCCTGACTGCATTGAAAACAGCCAGAACACTCTCGTGGAGCTCAATAATACATGTTATTTGCATGTGAAAGCACTTACATACACTTGGTGTTAATCACACAGGTATATAAAGATACAGCTCTAGTCAGAAGATCTTACAAAGTAAGGTGATCAAAAACAAATTTGCATGTGACAGCTGTAAATAATAAAGAGCAGTTTAGAAATTCCAATAACACATTAATGAAATTTTGTTATTTCAGTTGATAGCTATGTCATTCTTGATAAGCAGGACTTTATCAGGCATCTGAATATCTATGTAATAGTCTGGCTTGTTGTTTAGATGTCACATTAAATCACAGGTTCTGTCTCTTATGTTGGAACCTCAAACACCAAACTGTGTGCAGGAAAAGGGGTGGGATGATGGGTGGCTTTTGTGCTCAGGGCATAATCCTCTTTTTTTTTTTTTTTTTTTCCTGAGTGCTGTGCTCACCTATCCAGGAGACAGATTTTTATTTTGAAAAGGTCTGCAACATTTTGCATCAGAATTGGTCCTGATACAAGCAGTAGTAGCTGTGAGTTTTAAATAATCAGCCTCACTAAAGACTCCATTATGGCAACCAACAATGTTCTACCTTAAATCATTTTGTCAGTGTATTCTCTGCACTGCCCATAGACTTGGAGTGTGTCCTCAAAATGTTGAAAGCTGGGATGATATTCATGGTTAAGAAAAGTCCAGAAGCAGCCAAACAGGTGGGCACTTCTCTCAGAAAAGTCCTTTTTAGATAGAAAACCTTTTGTACACTAGTTCTACCCTAGGCCCCTTTCGGGGGCTACACCTGAGAGAGAAAGTGAATTATCAATGACATTTTTTTAAAAGAATCAGTGGTTTAACACTAATTTCTAATCAGATCCTACAGAAAGGAACAGCTCGCATGGCAGCTGTACTTTTCCCAGGGTTAATTACCTTTCACTGCTCTCTACTAATGAGTCAGCTGTTCCTGTCATCACACAACTACACTGTGTTCATCTGTAGCTCTAGCTGTGGACAAACACAGTAGCTAGAGCCCTGTTTACATATTGGCGAGTTTTGTTGTGCAAAGAATTTGCAAAGCAGTTTAAAAAAAAATACTTAAAACTCCTTCCATTCCCATGGAATTCTCTTTTCACAGAAACAGCAGTATTTTTAAAACCAACATTGTGTTCTCCAAGTTACTAAATTAGCCAATAGGATTAGAAATCTATGGACGTGAAAGCTAATGAAAGTGGGGTTTTTTACAATATTGCATAATAGTTTATATAAGAAAGATTAGATCCCTGTAGCCATCTAGCTTGTCTTACATGATGGTTGAATGAGGATGTTTATTTATATCTTGTTGGTCTAGGACCTAGAAAACTTCTTTATAAAATATTGTTTTAAGCAATATAACAGATAATAGCATAAAAATTAATGCACTTAAGGAAAGAGTCTGCATATTTTTATGGCAAACTCTAATGAGACAATGATTTAAGACTTTCAGTAATCTGCTGAATTTTTTATGTAATATGGGCAAGTAATTCAATAATAAGTAAATAGAACACATAATTTTCTAGCTTGGGTGAACAGGATGTATTCTTTATAGCCATATAAGATCAAGAGCGATCCTCATACATCAGTTTCATGTGTCCTCTTTAAGAACCATATAAAACTTTGGGGGTAACAGGGAAGGGATTCACACCTAGCTTTTTTTTTTTTTTCCCCCCCCCAAGAAAGTAAGGGCTCAGCTAGTGAGCACCTACAGTTAGTCACTAGTGGTTACTTCAGCTTTCTTGTGGGAGGCTACAAAGACAGATATTGTGAGAGCTCTTGCAAATCTCAAGTCCTGTTTGGGTCAACATTCAGAAAATGTCTGTTTTTTGTACAACTCAGGGCAGAACTCTAAGCTGGCACTATCTTCATAGCATGATTTTATTCTGAAAATATCTATATGAAGGTTGCCCTGACCTGAGCCGATTTCCTCAGTGTAAGATCTGCAGATGTTAGCAGAGAAAATAAATTTTCACCAGACACCAAAAGGACAACACACAGTACTTTTCATGTGAGAATGAGCTCAGCTACCTACAGTTTTATCTGCAACAAGTCTGTCATGAAGATATTGAGTCTGAATTTCTTGCTAGCTGTCACATGAGATAATGATAATTGACAAATTTAAGACATGAATATAGTCATCTTAATATGATGATGGAAGAAGAAACTTAAGCTTCCCACTCCAGGTTAAACTTGCAGGACTGGCAGCTCAAAATATGATATAATTTCCTTTTGAAAATACCAAAGCAAAAGCACCATAGCATTCCAAGAGATCACTTGAATGGTCATCTGGAAAATTAGTAGTTTACTTGCCTTTAAACATTACTGTAACAACCCACCTCTTTCTGTCAGGCACCTTAAGCTGTGCAAGCTGTACTGGTAGCTCAAACACTCTGAGTGAGAAAAAATGTGAGCTATGTGATTATGCCCTTTTAATAGGCAGGTATTTATTTATTGCTCTATTAGAAGCAATTCTCCTGCTTGGTTTTGGAATTTTCAGTGAAAGTGAATTTCCTGAAGGTGCATTAATTGTGCTTAATGATTCACAGAAACTCTTGATCCCTCAGGTCAGGCCAGGCCAGGGAAAACGCTTACTATGTAATGCACATTTTGTCTTGGATTCTTTCCCTGACCTGAAAATTATACCTTCTTCCAACACACTGTATCTCACTCACAGTTAGTGTTAAAAAATAAATTCTCAGAGACAGCATGGCCATTCTTCACCTAGTCTAAGGTCTTCATATGTTACTAGCTTGTCTTAGGTTTTCTGAGTTCTCAAGAACATTATTTCTTCTTCAGCCACAGTCATGAAATAAGGAAAAAGTCCTCTCCACTTGGCGAATAGAAAAACCTAACCACCTGGAATGAGTTTCAGCTTTTCCTGAGATTTGGTCTGCTTAACTTGAACTCTGTCAGTACACAGGCTTACTAGATATCTACTAGAAGTAGACTTCATTCTGTACACAGAAGCAACTGGATACTAGAAGGCAGCCTTTCTAAAGAGCCTATTGGCATGATGATTATCCTGCTATGTGGATCTCTATTGGAGACTCAGGAGGAAGGAGGAAAAAAATGTAGTGCTGAAATAATGATGTCTTCCATACTGTGCCCATTTATAAACTTGACTTCCTTACTCCTAAAGTTTTATCTAAATTGCAACTACTAAATAGACACCAGTCTTCCCCCAGTAAATAGGGAAGTAAGCTATGTGACCTGGAGGTTGTCTGCAACACTGAACTTGTCGTTTGAAGACAGCAGTTCTTCAATATACAATGATCACAAGATAGTCACACATTATTCACATTAACAACAATAAAAATAAGTGGCATTGCTAATGTTTCTGTTGTAAATAGCACTGGGCCCAAAACATTCAGGGTTAAAGCTCTTTATTTAGAATGAGTTAGAGATATGTAAGCAGACACTTTTTACTGACAGCCACTGAAGTGTTGATTTTGGAGATGAAAACTCTGAGAGTATTATACGTGAGCTGGTTAAGATTCTGGGATAAATGTTACAACATTATCAAGGGTTATGTTTATTAAACTGGTGTCAATATATACCATAATGAACTTTCCATCCCCACAATTTTGGGCATGATTTGCATTGACTTTGAATTTCCCTTGTGAAAATCCTACTGGAGGCAACACGTAGTTACTAACCCTTTGTAAAATTCATTGTTTCAAAATTAGATCAGGCTGAGCAGTACCTTACAGCAGAATGTACTGCTGTGGTTATCCTCACCTCAAGGAAGGAGTCTGAAATAGCAATGCACTGTCAGAGACCTAGCTATAGCTCCCTGCTTCCAAGGCCAACCTGTGCCTTCCATGGTATAGTTTAGAAGAGTGTATAGCCGTGTGCTGTTCCATAGGGATCATCCATGACGTAAGGGTTAGCAGAGGTTTGTGGAGTTCCATGCAGCAATGAATCCTGAAGGAATTTAGAGTTGCCCTTTCAGAAACAGAATTTAAGAACTTTGCCTTGATCTGAAGAAACTCTGAGAACCTGTCCCTAGAGATTTAAAAGATGAAGATTCATTTAAAAACCACACACCTGTGTGTTAAAGTCATGGAGATGATTAATTCTGTAGAATTCAAAATTCACATCATCAAATCTCTTAAAAAATGAAAGAAAATAGCGTGCACAGCAACTGAAAAATTTATCAGAAGGGGTTTTTTGGTACTTTTTATGATAGTATGGGGGAAATTAGATCACTCTAATCATCCACTGAAACAGTGCAAAACCGTAATCAAATCCATCCTTTTATTACCTTGAAGCTTGAGAAACAGTCTTGAAAGACTGAGGAGAGAGGGAAATCACCCTTAAAATTGCCTACAGAGTCTGAGCAGTGACCAACAGGAAAAAGAAAATGTCTGCAAATGCTTCTATGAGCAGTGCTTACAAAGCCAGCTGATTTAAGGTAGAAATATCTACAGTATTTTGAAATTAATGGATACTGTTAAATCTTTACAGCTCTTTTTTTTTTTTTTTTTTTTTTTTTTTTTTTAAAATATTTTTTTTTTTTTTTAATTTTTAAGAACTAGTTTTGAGAAAAGAAACACTTTTCTTAAAGGAAATATAATTCCTTATAAGAAGAAAGCAGGGAACTGATACCTTCCCTTTTGTAAACTCACATTTCAGGGGCAAATTTTGATCCTCTGAGTTGCACAGCAATATTCAGTTTTGTTATTCGGCTCTCTGCTAATATCTGAGCAGACACATTCATCAACGTCACATATACGCAAGAAGAGACTTTTGGTCTAAGGTACATCATAATACTCATACCACTGTCTTGTATGAAAAAGTGAGGCATAGTATTTTCTATGAAGAGAAGATACAAGACAAAATCAAGTCCAATTTGGATGGGAAAGACAGGGTTCATCTTCATAACTTCACATGTCTGAAATGCAAATCTCTTTTTCTGAGGCAGTAACTGCTGGATTCTCATAGTCTCCGCAGGCAACTTGCAGGCATCTCTGATGCTGTGGAGATGTGTGATATATGTTACTTTTTTCATACTCTCCTTCAGGGTGAGATGAATGGAACTTGAGAAATGTCTGTTTTCACTGACTCCAAAGAGAATCTGGATGACTGGCTCAGGTCTGGACACTTCCACTGTGCACACTAACACTTCACGGAAGGATTTCTAACTATGGAAACTGTGGCAATTGCTGAGCAGCATCTCATAGCTTAAGTAACACGTATGCTATGTGGCTGAGCTGTATTGTAAAATAAGGTTGAAAATGCAAGAGAAGTAGAGTAGGGAACCATTCTCCAGGAATGAAGGCAGTTCCTACAGTCCTTGTAGGAAAAAACTGGCAAACAAAATGAAGCTCATGAACAAATAAAAGGGATCACTAGTGGATGGTGTAACTTACAGAAAAGAAGAGTTAACCATAGCTTTGGCATAAGCAGTGTGGTTTCTGAGGCATGGGAGAATACAATGCCAAGAGACGAAGAAAAGAGGCCAGCAAGATATGGTAAATATTTCTTATCTAGAGATAGCAGAAAGAAGACAACCAAGTTCTAAGCACAACCAAACTCTATGAATTGAACTCTTAAGAGCTGCCATGGACTGAAATACCATCATTTCAGTATTTGCATTGGACAATATTTTATGAAGGAATAAAAGTTGTCCTGATAAGTAAACACATTGCATGGATTCGTGTCTGATGAATGGGAACTGCCTCTCAGATTCAACTATTTTTGTCTCATATGAATAAAGTTTGCTATTTAAGCTTATCTGTGTTTCTTGACTGGTTTACTATAAACTGTTATATACTTGAGAAACCTGATGTCACCAGTGACAGTAGATCTGTGTTTAATTCTTTTTTATTGGTTTAACCATACATAATTCCATGTGCCTTCTTTTATTTGGTGTCTTCTCTTCTATGTCAAATTTTCAACCATAAAAGTAAATACATTGAAACAAAAATTCCTCCTAGGAACTTTTGCTGGTCTTTAGGAGGTAATAAGAGCCAAATTTTCAAAAATGAAAATGGTACTGTGCCTACATTGCCTGCCACAAACTTGTCCTGTTTTCAGCATACAAAGGTGAAAGTTTAGGCAAAGAATTATTAACACAATTCTTTGCTTGATTTGTGAGTGTCATACAGAACCGTGTCCCATGCACTCAGTGAAATGCAGATTAAAAACAAAAAAATCCCAACCAAACAAAAAAAGTCTTGTTAGTAAAATTCATCATATCCAAACAAAAGACTGGCAGCTTAAGTAAGTATATGAACAGGGGGAAGGGAGACTTATTTCCTGAGTTTCAACAGATGTCATACTTAATTGGTTGTGAAATAAACCAGAGCTACTCTCGGCCTGTTTCCCTAGTTTCAGCTGTGAAGACACTTTCAAACATGTGCATTTCCCTCCTGCTTGTCATAATGAGGGTGTGGGGTGAGAATCAAACCTCCAAAAGGAGTAAAGCAGCATGCATGGTGCAATCAGGCTGTAAGATATACTAATTAAACAGAAGTGAGAGCTGTATCTTTTATTCCTGTGAGATACACATCAATACAGCATTAGCTAAGACAGCTCTGTTGAAAGGTAACTGCCTTTGCCTTCTGCTATTATCAAGAAGACATTGGACTACCCCATTCTTCACCAAGGCTTTCTACCTTCATGTATTTTTTCTCAAACTCACCCTTTGTCCTACATCACAGCACTGACAATATCATACAACTTGTTGAAATGGGATCACTTTGGTATTATTGACAGAGAGAACCCTCAAGGTGTTGTTTTTTTTTTCCCCCCTTGTTGTTGTTTTCTGCTAGAAGCAGCAGAGTAACACCAATGGCAACAACAACAAAGATTTTTTTAAAAAAGAAAGAACCGTGAATTATACAACAGGCTACACCTGGTGAAGGACACCAGAAAATTGAGAACTAAACTTCTCATGGACCAAAAGCCAAAACATTTGCAACTCCATCTAACCACCAGTCAACAGTATGCTGATATAAATAAAGGCATTTGTTTCTAAAGGTCTATGATGAAGAATGTTAGCCATTGATTTTATGCCTTATCAGATGTAGCCCTCTAAATTAAAATGCTCTTTTGAGCTTCACAGGAAAAAGCTAAATATGTGACAGGTGACTCTCAGAGAAGCTCAGTAAGCAAATAATAATAATAAAAAAAGATAGACTAGTGTCAGTTGAAACATTTCAAATAGAAATGCAATGAAAATTGTGTAAAAAGAAAAATTAAGACTAAGGTTAAATATGTTTAATTCACCTGTGGCAACCAAACTGAGCAATATTTGTTCTTTTANTAAAACAGCAAACAGCCATAGCTTTTTGAGCTGTGATTTAATACAGGTCGTCAACGCACTTCTTTACAAGTACTACTTCCATTGTAATAGGAAAGATACTTCAAACACTCTTGCAGACATCTAGCTTACCACTCTGCTGTATGTCGGCTGATCGCACACAAGCCTTTTATCAGGGGAGCAATGTTCGAAGGGTTGGACTCCAGAGATACTTAGACAATGGAAAATACAAACAGCTGCTACCTCTAGTATTATTCAGATTTTATTTTCTTTTTATTGATTGTAATGTGCTACAGGGGGGAAATTTAATATACTGCATTCGTGTAGCCTGTTTGTGTTCACATCCTTTCAAATTATCATAATTACAAGGAAATATTAGCTAAACTTGTCAACAGGGCTACATTTGTATGACTTACATGTTATTTTCTTGGAGATTCTTCATTGACACAAGTACAGTCTGTTATATACTGGGTGATATTTAAATATGCTTCTTTTAGTTTTTTTTTCTCTTGCTTATTCTCCACTCTCTTTGGGGTAAACATATGAAAAGAGGAGGATGTGAAATGGGGTTTTCCAAAGCATCACTAGACTTTAGTGCTCGGGCCATAAGTATCATTGATAGGGGTTTGAGAAGGAGAGGGGTTGATTGAGGGAGTTAGTTTTGTTTAAATCCACAGTTCTTTGTTTTGAGAAAGAATTGAGGAAAATATACTTTCTCACTTTAAATGTTGGCAAATATATATAAAATATAAATATAAATGGATTTCTATTACCACTAATCTTATGTTCAAATTTGCTTTTGTAGCATGATAGTGTGTGTTAGATTGTGTTAAACTTCCACCTGAAGTAGGAGAAAATCACACAGTAGAAAAATTAAGCAAAACAAGCAAAAGGCCCCCTAAGCCCAAACTACTTCTGGGTACATTATAAAAATGCTATTTGAAGACAGGATGTACATATGCCATAACTCTTTTAATATGGCAAGGGAAAAAATAATTGAGAACAAAAATAAGTACATTTTTTTAAAAGTCTTGTTTTGTCATACTGTAGCTAACCACCTACAGTATTTTAGTATTTATATTATTCAAACATTTAAATGAGTGCTTTTACTTCAGGAAGTTATGTTCGTTGCTGTTATTAGCTACCTTAGTATCTCTGATGTGAAAAGTGGAAAACAATATTTTGATGCTCATTAAAAAGTGGATTTTTACTTCAGAAATGACAGAGCCATTACCCTGTATCATGCAAATCCTTCTTAGCATAAGGATTATTGACCTGATAGTCCATAACAGTGCCTTTGGAGCCATTACTACTTTGTTGTGCCAATCCAGATGCTGCACATATACTCTAACTTGGGGGCAGAGAGGGCACTGAAGATGTCAAATTTTCTGTTGAGATTTAGGGAACTGACCTAGTGACTCTACCACCTGAAAAAAAGAAACACCACTGTTAAGAAGAAATTAGGATCTCTGGTCCCCACTTGACATAATGTTTTGGAGAAGTTCTACAGCATTTTTTATTATATAATGCCTCACAGACCAGAATTTAAATACATGCCTTTAAATGGAAAACTAACTCTTTTTAACCAAAGTTCCTTAGTGGAGGGAAAAGTTCACATATGAAGACCAACCTAAAAAATGTGCTAGCAAATGTTACTTGAATCTCAAGCAAATCAATAAAGCCCTCATCTTCAAAACACTTACTCACCTGCTTTGCTGTATTAAAGGGAGCCATCGACCTCATCTCAGTGGAATCACTCAGGTGTACAATTTTTTTTGTCAGTGTTCACTTACCCAAGAAGGTAAGACCTGTTTTCATTCTAAAGTAACTTTTGCTGTTAGGTTATCACCTTTTTTCTGAACCAGAAACCGTTATTTAAAAAGGCAAAAGTTGTTATGTCAATAAAAGTTTTCTATGAACATAAAAGAGCAATTCTCCTCCAAAGACATTTTATGTAAGTAGTAAAAACAGTTAAGCAGGAGACAACCTTTTTTATTACTAATTAAACAGTATCTGTAGTCTGGAGTAGTTCAAGATAATTAAAATCCAGAAGCACTGATCCTGCTTATGGAGTTTTCAAAAATCTACAACTATGTGCACAATAAACACAGAGAAGTGACTCAGACCAAGGTATATATGTATGCTTCCAAAATTAATCAGTTCAGTAACAGATTTTGGTCTAGATGCTCTATATATACATACGGATATAGTAGAATATAAAGTTTTCTCTACATGTTGTCAGCTATATTTTATTTTGGAGCGACAGAGCCAGGCTTTTGTGAGGATTGTCAGTGACTTTGGAGACACTTGCTTGTCAGGAACATCCGATATTTTCGGATTACTGGCCTGAAAATCTATAAGCACGCTAAAAAAATTTGAATTTGAATTATTGGAATCAACTGTGTAACGCCATAAAGTTTTACAGATCCTCATGCACAGCTCACGCTGCTGTCCACTGGAACTGTGCACAAAGATAAGGGAAAAGGCCTCAGTGGCTTGTAAGGTCCAAAAAGTGAGAAAAGAGGTTTCTGAAAATCTGTTGTGTTACATAGTTTATCAGGGAGATCAGACAAATGTCACTAATTGTCAGAAATCAAGTTTTCTTTGCCTTTTCTCTTAGTTGTACCAAGGAAATGACAGACAAGGAAAAAAAAGGGAAGCTGTGAAAAACTACTAAAACTTACTAAGGCTCAACCTGTCGGATTACAGTAGCAGTATGATTTTTGTAACACTGCTGCATGTGCATACCCCTATGAAATAAATCTCTACTTTTAATAGTATAAACAACAGCTGAACTTACTAATGTGAATGCTGAAATATCAAATACCCTTTAGTTTTGTTCATGTAGGTATGTAAAAGACACGGTCACTGTGTGATAGAGATATGTTAATTTTTAAAAGCTGTGCAGGTGCACCTGAATACCAAATGTCTTTGAACCTTTTCTGTTAAAATAACCTGAAAACTTTATATCAATTAACAAATTTCAAAGCAAAACTGTGCTGCAATGCTGCAGTTTACTAAATCTCTTCTGATCTAGCATTTAGGACTTAACTCAGAAAGAAAGCTTGTTTACTGATGCCTACATATCTCATATTTGCTGAAGTAACATAGGGAAAATATTGCTGAGATGCACACAACTTTAAAAATATGGAAAAATTAAAATACTTCTATAGTCGAGTTTGTTTACTTCCCGATTACATTCCCAATTATTGGGAAATGTAAAAGCAGATATCCCTGCAGATACACCTAATATATATTGAATTTCAGCAATCTGAGATACTATATAGGTGAACACAGTTTTTGCATATGTACACTTTTTTATATAAATATACGCACACAGAATTTTATACATGTGTGCGCACATACCACTTTGCAAGGAATCATCAAATATATATGTTCAAATGTCACATTTTATCTTTCTGTAAGCTGTGGTGATAATTCTATTGCCCATACAGCAAAAAGGATGTCCCTGGATAAGCGACATATCGTAATGAACTGACTTCTGTAACCTGTGAATGAGTTTTAATTAAGTGAACAGGTTAACCTGATATGTGTAAATACACATATATTAACCAGTTTTTTC
This sequence comes from Scytalopus superciliaris, assembly GCA_013400415.1. Classification (NCBI taxonomy): domain Eukaryota; kingdom Metazoa; phylum Chordata; class Aves; order Passeriformes; family Rhinocryptidae; genus Scytalopus; species Scytalopus superciliaris. The sequence continues at coordinate 273,925 of VXBX01006671.1, forward strand.
AATATTAAATAACTGTTCCAAAGAAAACAAACAAACAGCCAGCTGAAAGAGCCAACAAAAATCATCTGTAATGCAGACTGATATCTAAACTCCACTTCTTTAACTGTGTTTGAGAAAAGATTCTTAAAATATATGGTTTTCAGTGGTTTTACAGGGAGCAGAGGAGAAGCATTACTTAATTCACACAGGCATCTTGCAATAATCTCATGTTGTTTTGAACCTAACATCCCCTGAGCCTCCAAAGTGCAAAGCAGACAAAAACATTTTAGCAATGCAAACAAGACTTTCCGGCAACTTCCTGTTGCCATTTTTCAGCAAAATAAAGGGTCCTGAGGTACTAAACTGAAACACTGCTAGAAAAGATTTTATCATTGGTTACACAGGCAGGTACATGCTATTCTAAGATATCAGCTAAATGTTTTGCTGCTGTGCAAAGAAAATAAGTAATGACTATGCAACTCTTTAACAGCAATCTACAACTCTTTAATTTCAGCTCATGTGAAAGGCAACACTGAGAAAGAAATCATGTAAAAACCTGTTTTAAAAAACATCCCAAAATTATAGTAACAACTTCATTTATATCTGCATACTTGTAAAAACTGTACCAGGCATTTAAGCTTGCAAATAGTTGGTTAGTGGCTTAAAATGTGTATTTATATATATAATATATTTCAGCAGATTTTTACAGAGTAGTAAAAAGAAACTTTCTGTCTGTAAAGTTCATCGGATGTAATGCACATCTGAGGCAAAGCTTACTGTGTGGCAGCTCCTACAAAGAATATTAATTTCAGTAGACTATAATTGAAATATCCAGTTCACAAAACATATTGTTTCACCTTACTTTCAGAATTCCAGAAACTTTTGAAAGCTGGCAAATCAGACGGAGAGAAAAGGAAACAAACAAACAAGAAATAAACCCAACCTTGATTCCAGAGACATTTTTCTCCCCCTCATGAAGTGACGGGGGTGTGGGGGGGAAATCCCTTCATTATGACCTACTTGTCTAGAAAAGGACTTTCAACCCCATGGTTAGGCTAAGATTTGCTCTACTTTCTCCCTAGGGCATAATTGTCAGACTGACTTACCGTGTGCCTTTTAGCCTTTGTTCTGCCTCTCACGCTGACATCAGGGAAGCAGTGATGTAGAATAAAGCAGGGGTGGGCTAGGTTAGTCCACTGTTTGTGTCGTTGTGTGGTGTGCAGGGACACTCTGTGATACTCTAGTGAGCTGCTAAGCTTTTTTTGTAGGCTTTGTGTCATTTACTTAACGACCAATCTCATTAGCTGCCAGGGTACAATGGGCTGATGCATTTTCTATGTACATACTCTACACAGTGACCCTCAAGGTTGCCGAAGGTCTATTTAATCAGTCAAAATGCTGAATATATTTGCAGTAAATCACTAAAAAAATACGGGACCACAGAGGTATCTCATGAGTGTTTACTCTTTCCTGGGAGTTATTTTCAGGTAATAAAGTGATCGGAGTTGTAGGCAAAAGCAAGGGCAAAGAATGGAAAAGGGCACTCACTGGGTTTGCACTGGTCACCTTTAATTTAGGGAACCTTGGGGGCCCTGCATATCGCCGTGTCTCTGCTTGTTAATTTCTCCATGCAGTTCATGCTTCAGTGTAATCATGTTATCACAATTAAACCCCTTTAAATAAGAAGAGCAGCACTAACAAAAAACACAGCCTTTCGCACATTGGGGAGGGGATGTGTTTTTGTGTGTGTGTGTGTGTGTGTGTGTTTGTGATATTTATTTATTAACTTCCTTACTACAGGCAACCTCAGGGCTGGCATCTTTGCATTTCTAACCTCTCGTCAGTTACAAGGTAAAACCCTTTTAACTCTTATGAAAAATGAAATGCTGAAAAGCCCTATGAATCACGACAGCTGTCCATAAGTAACAGGGAGAGTTCTATTGTCCAACTTGTCCCTGGATAAAATGAATACTTTACAGCAGAGGCTGTTCAGCTTGGCTAAAGAGTATGGGGAGAAGGGGAGGAGGTCACTGGAGATTTCGCACACTAATTTAATCTGGGAAAAGGACAGGCACTGCATCTCACTTGAACAGACTGGCGGCAATCTGGGCTCCCACAGAACTATCTCCTTTTGCCTGTGCTCTATTTATTCCTTATCTCTGTTTACCAACCGCTAGGTCCCTTTCATTCACACCACGAGGCCGTTCTCCTACTATCAGTCAGCAGCTGACACTGTGGAAGAGCCTCAAAGGCAAAAAAAAAGGGATCAAAACTAAACCAAAGCTGTATAAACAAAGCAACAGTAGAAGTAAATGCATAAATCCTAATTCTTAACCCAACCCACAGGGTGCGAACAGAACCTTTATAGTAAATCCAACAAACCCACCACAGTGAGCTATGGGCTACAGAGGAAATGGGAAAAGCCAAATATCATTCATGAAATCACCATCTCAAGCAGAAACATTGAAAATAGGCACTGGCAGATATCTAGCTGGTTTCAGGAAAACAGGTTCATCAGTCCTGTGGATTCCTGAGCAAGCAATGAGACACAGGTTTACCTGTGTGACTGGTATAAGATGAAAAGAGCGTTTGCCACTTGACCATATCACTGTTCAAAAGCATTAATTAACTTTGCACTCACTGACTGTGATTTAGATTAAAGTAAGTAGAGGCAACACTTGTTAAAAAGTCTTTATCTGGAGGTTGTGATAATTTGGATAACTTTATAGCTAGAATTTAAATGTCAATCTATTATTGAAAAATTTGTCCAATCAATTTTGCCTTTAAAACTTTGTATTTTTAAAACTAATTTTTCTCAGTTGTTAACTTATATTTTTCACTCATACTCTAAATTTTGGCACTTACTACAAAACGAAAATGGGTGAAGAAAGGAAAGAAAAGATGAAGCTTGTCACTCTAATAGAAAAATAAAGCAATAAACTCTTTGCATTTGATGTTCTGGGTTTTGATTATTATGGTGACTTAATTGTGCATAAGTATATTTTCTAATTTCAGTTTTACCTTATTTTGTATTCTCAAACTGACTTAATAAGAAAGAAGTTGCAAATATTCACAGAAAGACAGCAATATTGTTTCAGTCAAACAACCTGGCTATATAAATATACACAATCTGTAACTCCCAGCATAGAGATGTTCCTCCCAGAAGAGGAGTTATGCTTTCAGAACTGCTCTCAACTTCTTGAGACATAGAAATACTTGTCAATAACATATAGTCAATATACTGTCAACTGCCTGATCAAGGTAATTATAACAATTACAAAGAAAACGTTCCTTATTATCAAAGATGATCAACTGAACCTAATTTTAGTTTTGATTTTCACCTATATGCATTATGAGCAATGAAGTCTTTACTACTTGGATCCTTTTTTCCAAATGAATTAATGAATTAAATTTATCCTTTCACCAGCTGCTAGGCAGCAGATGGAACCATTTCTGAAGCCTTGTTGAATTCAATCCATAAAACTCATTTCCTAGGATTAGCAGTCCAAAGTTTCTTTTAATGTTTATATACCGCTTGGGATTTTGAATTTCATGATGTTAAACTTTCAATTTAACTATTTTTTTTCATTTTGTATCAAACAAATATGATCGTTTGGATTTCTATAGCTTTATAACCACACATTTCAGGTCACATAAGGACAAGAATTCATTTCAAAAGCAATCAAGTAATGCAAGATTGGGATCTGGTTGTTTTTTTTTTTTTTTTGGTGTTGTTTTGTTTACATTACAGCACTACCATAGAAACCATTTTTGTTATGCTCATAGATTAATTTAGAATGGAAAAGTTTTATTGTCTGTAACTTTGAACAAAAACCTTTGAAGAAAAATTTATTCTTAATAAGCAATTTTTGAAAGTTACTGTGATCTGAGGGTGTATTTGCTATTCGCAGAAAGATGACATGCTACTGAGTCAAGTTTTCCATAAACATGGTTTTTATAGTCAACCTCATTTTAAGGTTGGAGTTTTTTCTAGTTTTGAGGAGGAAAACAAAAAGTAACAAATGTTAGCAGTTTTGTGAACACTTCAGTAAAGATTTTTTCAGAGCAGTAACAGCTGCAGTACCCTGGACAGCTCCTCTTCTTTCATTTTCGTTTTTCTCACCTCTGCTACACACCTCTGTCACGATAACCAAAGATCAGGGGGACTGAACTGCAATTTCGTTCACAAAGGTCCCTATGCATAGATCTCTGAACAAATGAAGTTATAATTTAACCAAAGTTTCTACTTATTGAAAATCTACAAAAGAAAAAGAAAATAAAAAAGACGCTCCCTCTCAGCTTTCAAAGATATATCAAAAGTCTTAAGAATAAAGTCTTATGATGTAAAAGTCTTCCTGCTATTAAACAAAGTAAATAGAACTTAAAAAAAAAAAAATCGTTGTTGTGTATAACAGTGATTTCCGCTAATTTGGCACAAGAAATCTATATTAATCTAATAATGCAGTAAGCCAAGAAGACCACATAATAATAATTACCATTGAGTAATTGAATATTTAGAAGGAGGAGGAAAAAAAAAGAAGACTGGTAATCTTAGCCTGCAGGCATGAAAGTACTGTAATACACAGATGATATTTACAAGTAAAAATAAAATGCTCCAAACTGGGAAGTTAAAAAGGCAAAGCCTATATTTAGAAATTCCTCATTCCAAATCTGTATTATTTGTTAGCCACCTTATAGCTGACATATATTATTGTCTCAGAGAAAGCTTTCATCACAAATACTGTAATTTTCCCCAAGAATTACAAAACCATTGCACAGCCAAACCAAAGACACATCTATGCAATTAACTTAACTCATTTAATTGACAAAAGAGGTAATAAATGGTCGTTTTGAATCCTACAAAGATCCTTAACTGACAAAGTTCACCCCATACAGTTTTACAGTTTAAGGAGGAAATCTGGGATTTGTGCTTTTATAATCTCTTAAATGAAAAATTCACAGCACCTTGCACAAGATTGTCTTGCTATTTACATATGAAGGAAGACAAACATCTGAACTAAGTGCTTTGTTAAAGACAAAAGAAAGTCAGAAAGAGAGAGAGAGAGAGAGAGCTACTGCTGATCAGAGTGTTAAACAGACTTTCTCTAGCATCAAACGCTATTTCATAAAAATTATCCTCCTGCAAAATGTTGTCCCAGAAGGTCCATTTCATTCTTCAACCTTGCCTGATACTGCTGTCATTTAACTTTCTAAAGATTTCCCTGACACATACATTCATTCTGCATTCTGAAGTACAGTATTTGCTTTTTTAATCAGAAACTCACAGTTCACTCTCTGAATCCCAAATAATTTAAAGGACTGAAATGCCATGCTTTGAAAGTCCCTTTCCCCCCTTAGAGTAAGGCTAATAAATATATTTATCAACAATCTTAATTTTAACAACAGTATGCATGATTTTAAAGCATTCTAAAACATCATGAGAAAGCTCTTTCCTCTGTAATACATAACTGTAAGTGAACCTGCATCTATCGAACAGTTCCTACAAATACACTGCTCCCACTCTGTCCCTCTCCCACCTCATTATTTTCTCTCTCTTTTTTTAAAAGCTAGTATTTAAGCTCAGTAACTTTTCAAAACGAGAGGAAAAGTGTCCTTGTGATCATTTCCTCAAATCAAATAGCTAGAGCTGCAAATTTGCACAATTGTAAAATGTATATGAACAAAGGCTTTACTGAGGCAGTATAAATGCAATTACACCATGACATTTTATTCAGAAAGCTTTCTCAAAGCAGTTACAAGTAGCTATTTTTTAATTGAGGCCCAAAATAGCATTTAAGATAATGACCAAGCATACATAGTAGAAGAAACAACATTAGTGTCATTTAAACAAAAAAGAAAAGTTTGCAAAGAGCATTTTAAACATGGATTAAACCCCCTCAAACTTCTTAATACAAATCTCTCAAGCTTTCAACATCAATATATGGACAGGATTTTTTTGGTTTTTTGCAAACTAAGAGCACAAACAAGAAAAAAAGACAGAAAGTTACTAACAGTACAAGTTGCTTAAACATCAATGGGTTCAAAGTAGTGTGAAAAAGTTGTTAAACTTACTTTATTTTTGTTTCCAAAACTTATATGTTTCTCCTCCCTTGTGTGCTGAACTGTGCACTAAAGCTGTGTCTTTGAAAGGTAGTTCCCATGATATGACATCCAGCGCCTTTGACTGCCTAGAGATAAGCACCTGCGTTTGTGTCCCCTCTTTACGTCACACCTCCCTATTCAAACCTTCTCAATATGATTCACATTTGCACATCAACAGCCTCATGCGCATACACAGATTTTTTTCGGCTCTGGGCCCAAAACTTTCACTTTAATTTTCATCACATGATTGCTGTGGCATATGTCCTTCCAAACCTCCCATATATCAGTCATCATGCAAATGAGATGGAATATCACTCCTCTGCAGCAGATGGCCAGGGATGATAACAATGGCTCAACAGAGGAGATTCAATGTCCCTGACTTTATCGCCACGGCAACAACAACCTAAAATATATGTAATGGAAGTGGTGCTTATTAATTTTGCAGGCTCGAGTGTTCTGATTTTGTGAGTGAATGGGCTGAGTTAAAAAGGGGGCTGTGTCCTCCTGCCTCTAGAAGACTATCTATAAAAGCCAGGGACCTGGAAATTATTTTCAGTGACTAAGAAGGCAACAGCCTAGCAATTATTTGAGTAATTAGGTGTAATTCCTCCCTGTAGGCCTTGTACCCTCCTGTGCTTGTTTCACAGAAGCTCGTGAATTAGACAGGCACAGATACTGAAAAGAAAAGTGCCTCAAGATATAGCAGGAGAGCTTGCAGGAACTAAGCTTCAGTGATATGACACTTGGCCTCCACCAGGCTTGGTAAACACAAGCCCCAAGCCATAAGTAAATAGAGGCCCCACTCCACAAACACAGACCAATTAAAATTACAAAGGCAGCCACACTTCTGGGTGGGGCTGGGGAAAGCTTTATTCTGCCATGGTCTTCTATGAGTTGCACACATAATCGTCTCTTAGTTCGGAGCACTAACTACCGCACTCCATTGCTATCTGTCACTATCAAACCCAAGCACAAGGCTCTCTCCAGGCTGTGAATTTCTCCCTAGGGACTGATCATGCACCTTTAAGGAAATGTTTCAAAGTGAATTTTCTTTGTGTTGTCTTCTGTATGACAACGAGAGAGAAGAAATGAATGCAGCAGTTTGCTATTTATCTTCAACAGATTAACAGGCAGGAGTGGGGATCACCATTGTACCTCTGAGCAAGCAAAATAACCACAGTCTCCCTTCATTCTGTTGATGCCATAACTTTGACACACTTTAATATTTTGAGTGTGGGAGTCACCATTTGATTCATCAGAAATAAAGTTCAGCTGTGAACTGTATGCTTAACTAAGATAATATACAAACTGTATGTCTATTGTTCTTTTCCCTAGGGAAGACCTTAGAAAAATGGAGAATCCTTTGTCTCCCTCTGCAGTAGAGGGGAAGATGTTTAAGTAAAACTGACAAAGTACTCTGGGAAAGTGGTGGCTCCATCATGTGCTAGAGATTTAGTGCAGGATTAGACCAAGGAAGCTTGCTACCCCTGACACAAGAGAATTCCGCAAAATTGGTAAGACTGTTGAGAGTAATTTTCAGTCCTCTCCTTGGAGACCGCGTACACTGAGCCTTAAATTTAAAGCCAGAGAGAAGACACCAAGTGGCATTACCTGGAGGCAAAGTGGAATGCAAAATCCTTTCTTGAAGCAAATGATAGGAAACTCCAGAGGCAGTGCTGGGTCTGTGGATCCCTCTCCTGTTTTGTAAGGGCTCAACATCACCCCAGTATTGCTCATTGTTCTGCATTAGCATTTCCAATCATCAATGTTATGAAAGCTATCTTCCATCTAAAAAATCTGCAGGCATATTTCTGTTGAGCACCAATGTCATAAACTTCCAGAACATTTATTTATTTATCATACAACTGTACAGCACCCAGCATTCTCACCTTCTGACCTAGTAACAGATGCTACCAGAGTACAAATGTTCAGTACTGAATGACCTCTCCTTTTCCACTATGAAAAACATCTCAATGTGAAAAAGATGTATGGTTGTTTTAACCCAGTAAAAGCAGGAAGTGTTTATTTTCTGTCTTTAGAATAGCCAACTACTTATTAGCTCCCAACAAAATTATTTAAAATACAAACTATTGTAAAGTAAAGCTAATTGGTCCTCTTTAGCTCACATTGTGGCATGGAACTTGCAGTTACATTTTCCAATTACGATTTTGCTGACGAGTTTTACTTTCATGTTTCAGAAATGCTCAGCTGAAATGAAACCCCAGACTTTTTCTCTCTCTTTTTTTTTTTTTTTTNTTTTTTTTTTTTTTTTTTTTTTTTTTTTTTTTTTGTGGATTTGTGGAGTTTTTTGTGTGCTTGTATGTGAGTCTGTGTATGCATGAGTGTGCAATAGGATTCCAGAACTGTGTATGTCCATGTTCTTTACTTCAGTACATTTCATTCTCCACCTTGCTAATTTGAGAATAACTCATGAATGTGGCACTTTGGTGAGTGAAGAAATAAGTTTGATTGAAGCCTATGAAAAACTCTGAAGTTCCTTTCAGTGGATCTGTAGTTGGACAAAAAGCCAATACACACAGTACTATAGGAATGATGTTTTCCTGACAGCTTGTGTTATTTATGGGGCTGGCCACTGTCTTCTGAACCAGATGGAGCTTTTTTAAAAGTCTTTTTTTTTTTTTTTTTTTTTTTTTTTTGTTCTTCTTTGTTTGGTCTT
>VXBX01006671.1:288568-349829 GCA_013400415.1 Scytalopus superciliaris
GAATCATATGAAAAGGCCATGGAGTTAAAGCAACAATTTAAACAAATTTGGATTTAGTTTACTTGCTTTGTATTGTCTTCTTGCTTAATGGTAGGATGATTTTTGGCTGTTTAAATTTCAGTCTGGAATGTGTGCTGGCAGTTTTTCTTTTTTCTGGGCATAAAAAGGAGAAAACCACAGATACAGTGGAATATAAACTGTGATCATAATAACCAGTGCCCAGGTACAAGATTATTAGCCTTAGTTTCTATTGCACAAATGTTTGACAGGAATTAATTTTTTCAGTCAGCTGGATGCTTCACCGCTATTAAAGGCTGCTGAAAAATAACCAACAGCAAGAATGAGATTATGCAAACATATATTGGATTGTTTTTAAATAATTGAAAGTGAGATTGGGGTGTGTTTTTTTAATGTATTTAAGGAAGCACAAAAGAAGACATCCTTGGAGGAAAGATTTAAGTACATATAAATCCAGACACATGGCCTTTTTTCCAAAACTTTGATGTAGATTCAACTCCATTCCTATCTATTGCTCCATTGCTACCAATATCTGCAAAAAAAAAAATCAAGCTAGAGTTTGTGTTATGTCGATGATGAGTGAACTTCTAAATGTTTTCATTATAGTGATGGGTCAGAGCATCTTCCAAACTAGATCCTTGACTTAAGCCATAAGGCATGCAGTTAAGAGCCTACCACACCTATAAGCCCTCCTCCTGGGTGTAAAAACTCTCACATTTTTAGGGACAGTAGGCAAAAAACTTCACCTGTACAAAAGACGATTTTTTTCCTCACAGATTGAAAACCCTTTGGAGCAGAACTATAATGTACCAATGAGCACTGCTAAAAGATTAATGCATTTTAATTCTTTTCTGCAGTATTAAAATCTTAAGTGACTATGGAGGAAATTAGTTTAAGAATGTAATACTCACACACACTTATTAATTGAAATGATGGAATAAAGAACTGCATTTAAAGACAAAATTTACATTTCACTTTTCCAAAATGTCCCCTAACATTGCTGCCTAAGCATATTACATGTATTTTGTTACCATGCATTCTTGAGTAGTCTTTCATGTTAAAGTTATTCTTTCCAAATATTAAAGAAAGCAACAATATTCTTTTTCAAAAGTATTATTCAGAAAACAAGAGTGTGGCATTTCACACTTGAGAAGGGTGTTATTACATTAGTAGCAGAGAAAACTGGAATCATGCTTTTTTGGATAGCCATGAAGAATATTTTCTTTCTGGTTTGGGTACTCAAAATGGGAAAAAATTAATTGTTTTGAAGACTCTTCAAGTTTATGTGTGAATAAACATGGGAAGGACCATTTACTAGCCATAAAACAAAACACACGTGGACCTCATTATATCTTTTTTTTGTTTTATAAATCAATTCTAATAATAGATTGCTTCAGCACTTTTAATAATGTACCTAAACCATAATTTTATGTAGCAAATGTAAAAGCAATGTCTGATTGCATATGTACCACATTGAATTACCATTTCCACACAGAAACAGTAACCCAAAAATTACAAGGGTGAAAATTTAAGTCCCTTAAATAAAAAAACATAACTTCCACTTTTCAAACAAAATACACAAAATAGCTAATTGAAGAAATGTACATTAGATGACTTTAGTCAAATGTGAAGCTAGTTTATCTTCCAGATTGTCAAGAAGAAGTAGCAAATGTATTACGATTCATGGTAGTCAAAAATCCACATCTTTGTAATTCAACCTTGCAATACGGAAATAAATACAAATGCAGTTCTTTGAATTAATCTTTTTTTTTTTTTTNCATTCATTCAAATTATAAGAATTAGATATTTAAATTGCTATGATTTGCACCTGTCTATACTCATCTAGGTTCTGCAAGAGTTGACTAAAATATTATGATATAAACTCTGTAGACCTCTAACTCTAAAGAATCCACTGACATTAAATTAAGTAAGGCCAGGAAAAAACACAAGACTGTGAATGGATCAACCAGTATTTTTAGTTCTGCTTAGTAGGTGCCATTGACTGAAAACCAAAATGCAATCACAAATGCACCAGGAATGTAGTAAAAATGAAACATTTGTTTTCCTAATTAACTTGCCAAAGATATGACTAATTTTATAATGTTTTAAAGCATCCATATGCATTAACTTTCACACTGCTGTATCTAGAAAGTCAGTTAAGGACAGAAATTTTGGTAGGGCAAACATTGTCAAACACAGAACAAGAACCAAGGAGCCTGTAGGTCCCAGTATAATGTCTTCTTAAAAAAAAAATCATCTTAAAACAAATCCATGATCAGGCTTAAATCCATTAAAGACAGAAAATAGAAATTTAGGTCTTTAAGTCTATGGCTGACTTGTTAAATTACATATTTTTATTGAAGTTAGTCTGTTGTTTGTCTTGAAGGCTCAAACTTTCCATAAACAAACAGTTTAAAACATACCAAACTCAGTCATACAAACCACCAGATCTTTGTCACTAAGAAAATGCCTGTCACAGGGACTTTACAAATTTCAGTGTGCCTGACAGCATTTCTTGGAAAAAGTGTGGTTCATTGCCAGATATTGAACAGGAATGGCACGCTACTAGTTCTTAATTGCTAGTTTGAATGTTTTAACCAGTCTGAAATTATGTTCCCAAAGAATACTAAATGCAAAGCAGTCACTTCTATTCAATGAACAAAATAATTAAGATTTAAGGGGCAGTACCAAATTATAGTAGTGTTTTTTTCAAAAATCAGATGATAGCCACTGCTTGTTGAAGAGAGCAGGTTTAATGTGACAGCTGTGAGATTAATGATTTAGGGGTTGTTCACTTTTAAGTTGCTACACGGCACATTGCAAAGGGCTACCTGACCTCACACACTGTTTGGATAGCAATGCTGAAACCCAACAACAGAAGTGTTACCTTGCAAGCTCAGAATTTATCTTCTTTCATTAACTTCAGCCCTAAACATAATCTGACATTTTTTGTGACTTAAAAGTATATAAGCATCTGTTAGCAGAAGCCCTTTATTTCACATAACAAGAGAATTCTGTTTATAACGTGTCACCAGCTGCTCAGTCAAAATGGGTTCTATTAGAACTAATTTAATTTTACATAAGTTGATCTATTTGCATTCTGAGTCTCCAGTTAAATGACTAGGTACTATTTTGTAGACTGATCCCGCTTCAAGCCTCAGTGTATGGACAATGCTTAATCAGCGTGTACATCAGGAAATAAACATAATCAGCAAGTGCACTAATTAAGCCAGGAAAATTTTGCAACATGCATACACTGTATGGATTAATAAGGCAATTAATTAGAAATCTTAATTATGGAATATTATATTTTCCGTACATTTTATTTTATGATGCTTCAGATGAGTTTTCTCTAAATACAGAAGCCATCTACACTTCTCAAAGTAGACAGAGAGATGCTTTTAGCTTAGGCACATCTGTGTAGCCCCTAGTCTGGAAGCCTCTATGGAAAACATGCTTTGTTATCTCCAGCCAGATAACCTGATATGCTCTCTTAAACAAGCGGTTGCTAATCAGATGTTAAGATGAAGAAGATTGAAAAATAAATATAAAATAAAACATAGAGATAAAAAGTTCATTTGGTGATATGAAGCCTCTTCTCATCCTTAAAATGGGCTTTTAAAGTGTTTATTTCTGAAAAGTCAACAAATAGACACCTAGAGCTTGAGACATAATGCTCATGTTTTAATGAAAAAAGCTTTCATTGAACTCAGCATGATTCAAGCTTTTAGTATAAACTGGTGGCAAGACTCCAGCCTGAAGCAGAGATGTCAGTAAACTCCAAACATGCATGGCGGTAAATATAAGGGCTTCTCTTTTGGTAAAAACACTGCTTCTTTGACTCCCTGTCATCCTAGGGTACACCTTCATGTAAACTTCTTGCTGAAGGAATTTTACTTGTGGAGTAAAGGAGATTAGTCTGCTTGGATGTACAGGAATCAACCAAGCAGTTTGTATCAGCATTAGTGGTCTTTATATAAAGCACTTTATCTCTCAGACAGAAGTAATATAACTGACTTCTCCTGAATTTGTTCTGTACCAGTGGAGGAGAACTCAGAATGTTAGCACAGCTTCCTTCTCTGTGGCCAAGAAATAGCTATTTCAGAGCTGCACATGGGCAAGATCATTGTATCTCTTTTAAGCCTTGCACATACAGCTTTCATTTTACAGGAAAAACTACCATGATCTCAACTAACAATTAAGTGGTTTCTGCAGCATGTTCTGAAGATGGAGACTGGCATCATTTCCACAGTAAAAGGACATGTAACTATGCTTAGGAAATAAGAAACATTTAATGGAATAGAAAGTTAATGTATAGGTATTCATCTGTCAGGTGCTCCACAACCATATAGTCCCAATAACATCTCCTGGAAGGGGTGCTCATCACTCCGGAGTTGAAAGACCCCTAACATATTCTTTTAAAAACTTTGGTTAGAATACCAGGGAAGGATGTTTCTACACAGGCCTAAAAGATAGATCATCCGTCTCTAACATGACAAGAGGTATCTCTCTTGCCTTTTTAGTAACTCATTCTTTGTTCCATTCCCATCTTTATCTCAAAATCACTCTTGGGAAACGCACATGTATTTTCAGCTCTATAGATGCAATCTGCATAAACTTGCAGCAGATTCACTATTGGGAAATATTCTAGCCATCACAAGAATGGGTGAAATGATGTTATGAATCTTTTCCATTTCCATAGCCACACTTGTTCCTTAGAAAACAGTGTTTTCTAATTAAATTCCAGTGTTAATTTAGTTTAGGTCTGTCTGAATAGTGGCAAATGAGAACACTAACATTTTCCTTTTACCACACTGCAGGACACATTTTGTTCTTGTTTCTGCTGTGCCAGTGTTGCCTGCCCCTGGATATTTCTCATATTAAGTGGAATAAGTCATTTGCACCTTAAACATTACTTTACATTAAGATGGGTAAAATCTTTAACTATAAACTTAAAAAATACTGTCAAAGAAGTTACACTCTGATCTGTTGCTCACAGAAATGCCAAGCAGTGCCCATATTAGGATGGTCCCTTGGCATCTGCATGAGTCATAAACGTGTCTTTTGGCCACTGCTTCATTTATTGCTCAGTATGTTTATTGTGGACTGGTAAAGGCAGATATAAATAGAAAAATACTTACGTAATATGATGGACAGATTTTGTTTAAACATTTTCAATAGCCTAGCCAAAACCCAACAAAGTAGCTATTATTGACATCTGAAAATTCCCATCTTATAAAGGATTATTCATGTATATTTAGGCCATGCTTACCACTTTACTTGTGGCAACAGGCATAAAAACAAAAACAAACAAAAACCCCCCACAAAACAAAACAAAACAACCCCCAAAAAATTAGAGAGAGAGGAAACCAGGAGCTAATATATTCAGTGAAAGCACTTAGATATATGAAATATTCATGTGTGGGATACAGGGCTTAACAGCACAATAAAAATGCATTCCCAAAACAGAGGCCAGATCACTTAAATGAGATGGAAAAGGATATGTGACAGCACCAAACCCTTGTCCAGAGTTCTGGCCTAAAGGCAATGAAATAAGTGAATTGACAATCTGGGTAAAGCTTTTGTTGTTGAGAGCAATAATTCACATATTCTCTGTATGAGCATGACAAGTGAAAATTACTTTTACATCCAGTTCTTCCTTCTGTCCTAAATCAGCCTATGATACAGCTTAACTTTTTATAAAGGACATTGGTCATCATCATAGTCCAACAGTACAGAAAATAAAAGATTAAAGGTCTCAACTTCCCTAATCCTGTAGTAATACTTCTTTTCACATCACAGATTGTACTTATTGCTTTCTTGAGACCACTGAATTGTGATAGTGCCTGGTTCATAATTTGAGTTTAAAAATAAACTAAGATGCCTTTTTATAAAGTTCACTTGGAGTATAAATTAATTTGCATTAGTTTATCAGTTACAAAGTATATTTGCCTTTGAGCAATGACTGTCACATCATCAAGTCATGGAAAATTCAATCTGTCATAGGCTGAAGGGCCAAACTATAATAACTTCATTACTGCATCACAAAGAGAGACATGGAAAATTATATTGACGGTAAATAATTTCTCTCAAATCTCCACAGTTAGAGGACTTTTCTAATACTATCAATTTAGAAGAATACAATCCTATGTCATTGTTGATTTATCAAAGTGCAAAGGTCATACTGAGCAAGCGTGGGCAAAACTATTTTTCCATTTGACTGTATGCTATAAAGTATGAGATTGTCCCAGATTTGTTTCAGGAACCCCTTTTCTATTGATATTGTCTCAGGTTTCAGATATCAACAATGGTGATAAACAGCAGTTACTACCATCTAAACAATGCAAATTGTCAGATGCTCAAAGCTGGCCAAACTGTCTGGAAATAATTGTTAACATAAACCTTCTTAGGGTCCAAAGACTTTGTTCTGAACTGTAGTATTGCTAACTGGGCTTATATATAACCATATTAAATAGATTTAATAACTAATTTAATAGTATTATTGTGAGCTACACAGCTAGAGATTGCCTTGCCTTAGTAAAATGATGCAGACGTGGAAATTTCTATCAATGCCGTTGTGAATGGAAAAGTTGTAGAACTGATTTAAATCAGCTCACCTGGTTTAAGCCTGTGCCACAATTTAACTCAAATAGTTAATCAGTGAATTTTTCAAACCCACCAGATTAGCTACCTTACTCACAAAAGCTTCCAGTAACCATAAATATTTAAACATATAAATAAGTATTGTGGATATACAAGGTATAGGGTTACCAGATGCCAAATACTGACATTTGAAAATACGGTCCTAAGTGTCATACACTACCCTTGATTGATTGATGCACACAGATCACAGTGACTTCAGAAAGACTTCTACACACAGATTGAGGGTAAGATACGACAGTAATAAAATGAACATTAATCTATGAACAGTGATGTTCTCTACCATAGAGCAATGATAGATTCACCATAAACCTTTTCCATCTGTCAAGTGCACTGCAGTGTTCTTGTGCCTACACTAATATTCTTTCATATTTATAGCAATGGTTTTTGAACACCATGTCAGACCAAATGCAAAATACACCGAATAAAAATAGTGGTGTAAAAATCCAAAACTGGCTTGGAAAGAAAAAAGCCCGTACTTTGCAAATGAATCTGCCTTCAGGCTTTACAATGAATTCCAACTAACAACATTACCATCACTAAAATACAGATATTGGGAGTCTATCTAATGAAAGAGTTGCCTATAGTTCTTTGTATGGGAGAAAAAAAAAAAAAAAAGCTAAACTGCTGGCAGAATAATGATTCAGGGAAAATTATCAACCTCCATACCAGCAGTGGAGAAGTGAGGACTAACAGTACTTCTCCAGTCCATTAGGTTTACTACTCAGTCTGAGTTTGCATTAGTGGTGCTTGTGAACACACAAAAGATTTTACTTTTACAAAAAACATCTCAAAGCTCATTTATGACATAGGTAAATGCTTTGGAACAAATAATGAAAAACAGTATTCTAATACTCATTGCTTTATTTGCTGATAATAATTGAGTTTAACTTAATAATATTGTTTGATCATTTAAAAAGCTGGTTGAATAATGAAAATAATTACTTGTGAGTATTTTAGTGTCAAAATGTGAATAGGTCACATAATTAAACATTATTTGACTATCTATACTACTAATTGAATAATGGAAACATTTATTCACCAGTAACACATTCATCTAGTACAGAAGAAAGAAAACAAACAATTTGCAAATCAGACCTACATTAAAAGGATCTGATGAATATCTTCAATATTGTCCAAAATTTTTGTTATTGTTACAAAGACTATGAAAGCTTACTGAAATAATATTGTCATTTACAATGACTGAACCTCAAAAGGAAGATAATTTGGCTAGAACACATTAGTATCATTAATCCACTGTATATTTAACTTGATGAATGGCACGACATATCAAAGCACAGACGGAAGAATAATCTCATATTTTAGGTACAGGGCCAAGAACTAGATGACCTGTTTTCTACTCCTAGTTCTATCATCAATTATTTTCATAGGATTTTCACCTCTCTAGCTGGAAATTACTGAGCTAATTACTTTCAACTAAGGCAAAACTATGAGTTTTACTCACAGCCCAGTGAGTAACTAAGTTCCCTTAACTACCTTTGGGTTAGGGCAACTGCAGTAACACGGGAATAATTAACTGAGGCTCAGAAAAATAGAATGCTTGAAAGAAACAATATTCTTACAAGGTATCTCACTTCTTCTTTCTCAAGCATTCCTGTGAGGGATCTTTCACCAGTGAGTGAAATCAGTGATTAAGTGTGAATAACTATGATTGTTGATGCTACTGAACACTTTAAAACATAATCTGCCTGAAACACATGAAACCAAAGTGGTTGGAAGCACAAACGTAAAACTGTGAAAACCATCTGCAACTGGTGATTTATGCAGTATTTGGGTTCACTTAACCAGTGCAGGGTCTGAGGTGATGAATAAATCCGTTTCCTCAGGAATCTCCGTTTATTGAAAATGTCAAGTTCCCAATGTCCTTATTTATGAGAAAACACCAGTTTTTGGAAGATGCAGTGTGCTTTCATTACAGTATCTGTAGGGTCTTGGAAAGTAGTGAGCAACTTCACCCCAGATGAACAACATTCAGCTCTTCTCTGTGCGCTTCATTGCTAATTATTATTAGTCAGCTTGTGAACAAGAAAGAATTTCCAGGGCACAGTACGGTGTGGATTTTATGAAGAATCTTTGGCTGATTCACTACAGCAACCTCAATTCTATTGTCTCTGTTCTCTGCTCCTGAGCAGAAAGCAGACTTAAAAGGTGCAAAATATCTGCTCTTACTCAGCAGAAACAGGATACTGGAAACCACACCAGGAAACCAGAATTAAGAAAAGGGCAAAGTTGTAAAATAATAAAAATGAAAGAAATTGTTTCTCAGGTCTTGAGAAAACTTTTATCCAGGTAAGGTCAGACAGCTGTTTATTTTAATCTGAAAAGGACTCTAGCACTACGTAAACCAGTTTAAGATTGAAGTATAGCTCTTTTCCAAACCAAAGCAAAGGCTAACACAACCAAAAACTCAAAAGCTAATTTCTGATTATTCAGAATTCAGTAGCAACTGTGTTATTTTGTATTGAGGCACAATACCAAATGTCAACAGGAAAAATCAGCTTGAAGTTAATGTTTTAACCTTTTTTGTTCTGTCAGAAACGGAATTTCCCCCCACACCTTTCCCTTTCAAATAGAATTCATACAAAACCAGCCACTTCAGTGAAACATTTTGACTTTGACAGAACTACACATTCTCTGAGCAGCAATACTGGTCAGCCCTTAGCTATAAAGCTGCATATAAATTAATGACTTGAACAAGCTTGCAAAGCTGAAAACTGAATTTTAATATGGACCTGCACTTTTTCCTGTATCTTCCTCTTCATAGTACAGTATAATATAGAACAGGTGATGAATATTTATTCAACCCTGATTATACCTGAGCTGCATTAGTGTACTTTAGATTAAAGCTCTGTTGTTTCCACTGCCAATTCTTGTGCATGGTAGTATTTTACATTTTAAATCTTTTGATTCACACATAAAAATATACTTATTATAATGTCTGCCTTATTAATCCTCTTTTCAGTTCTACTTTCCATTCCTGCTAGTATTGTATTCATGCAGTGGGTTATTATATTTACAAACTTTCTTATTTACTGCAAATGTAGAAAGTAATATTATGAACTATGCATTCAGTACAAAACTTAGCTGTTCAGACTCAAAGCAGGATCTTTTTGTGCTTAAAATATTTCATTATCAGGAACTTGAAATTTCTTATTTTTAATTTTCAATTAATATAGAGATGAAGGTATTGTGTAGTAGAAAGTGATCATAGAATCATAGAATCATAAAATCGATCGGGTTGGAAAAGACCTTGGAGATCATCAAGTCCAACCCTTGGTCCAAATTCAGTCCTTTACTAGATCATGGCACTAAGTGCCACGTCCAATCTCTGTTTATAAACCTCGAGGGATGGTGAATCCACCACCTCTCTGGGCAGGCCATTCCAATGTTGTCTCCACAAACAACACAAGATCCTGCAAGATACTAGAAACTAAAAACTTCATTATGCAGCACTTTTAGATGCAAAGAATGTGGCTTACTGAAGCCATAAATTTAGTAATGTGTCTGGGACGGTACCATCCAGATGTCATCTGTACCCTCCAAGACATTATTTCCTCAACTAGTCCTCTCAGAGTGCATTTGGCTTATGGACTGAGTTTATAAGATGTTGGAAAGAGGAAAATTTCCAAGTTATATACAGGTTGGTGTGACTGGGTAGAAGGCATGAAGTGCACTGCTAGGTAGCTGTTATCTCAGGTAATGCCTCGTGAACTGGTGCTACAGGGAAAGTTTACTTACAGTTTTGAGTTTTTGTGGTTTTGGTTTTGCTTGTTTGTTTGTTTGTTTTAATGTTTTAAACAGGGAGAAGAACAAGCAACTCTGCCAATCACTGTCACCTACTATCTGAATCTATCTTCATCATTCATACAGCTGAGCCCTATAGAAAAGAGGACACTCATCTAACATTTACAAGTTCAGCACTGATGGAAACATTTCCTCCCAGCCCCAAACAACAATTAGTGTAATTGCCAAGAGTAAGCATAAAGCTCACTATAAACTAGGTAAGAACAGAGCAGAGCAAAAGTATTGTGTCCACCCAAGTACATTGTTAATAAACTATTTTCCATCCTTTTCAAACAAGTTGCCAGGTAGGTGGTAGCATTTTGTTTTGTACCACAAACAAAATCTTGGGAAATAAAAAGAAATAAAATAGAGATAAGCAATGGAGAAAAAAACACCCCATGCTGAAAAATTTGTCTTACAGGCTATATATGTGCTCTTTACTCTTCTTTCCATATCTCTTCCTTCTTCCTCACATGGAGACTTTACAAAGATTTTAAAAACATAATGGAAACAAAATTGGACATATAAAGAAAAGTCTACTTAAGCATTCTGCAGCCAGACAATAAATATCATGCCAGAATCCGATAATTCTGAAAGATCTTACTTTCAGTACATGCAATATAGTGCTTTCAAGGTACAAGCACATCTCTGCTCTTATATATATTTGATATATTGTCATTACAAATATAGAACATTTTCTTATGGTTGTGCATCTGACAGCATTAGTTCCTGTGAACAAAACTATCATGGCATGCATAGTACAAATGAAAGAAAGCAGCAATGGTAAAAAATCATGATATCCAAGAATGTAACCATATTAGAAGTGAAATAGTGCATGAACTAATAAAAGTAAAGGATTGAAGACAGAAATTATGTAGGGCATTATTCATGATTTAAATGTCTCTATCGATAACATCTATTTGCCTCTATATGACAGCATCTTATAATGTCAGTAAATCTGTTTACAACATACAGAAAGATGCACAAAATTTCCTGATCTAAGGAACTAAGAGTTAGTCAAAGAAAAAGAAAGAGCAAAATTGTGGCAAAGAAAATGATGCAGCCCAACAAAGGCAGACAATAACAATACTATAGCCACCTAAAGAAGTCATAGATGGAACTCTTGCAAGCTATTTTGATCTAGGTATTTGTGGAAGGCAATCATGTTCTCAGTTACGTTTGTTAATGAGATGGTCTAGAGACAAATTAAGCAAGTACTCTTGTACCAAAAGTTGTATTTCTGAAGAGTGGGCATTAGCATTCCCTCAAGAGGACTGTTGTCTCACTGCAGCTGAGTTTCTTAAGAGCACAGGTCCATTTGAACACTCAGCTTGTCTTAGAACAGCAAAAATTACAGGCACAAATGGCAGTTATAAAGAACCTAGAAGACCTTCAGCATCCTCAGACACCAACCCAAGCAGTCAACCATCAGCCCCCAAGAGACATTTTCCTTTATGAGGAAAAGTGCAGAGCAACCAGATTCGCAATGTTGCAATGTAGACAAAAAGAACTTCAGAACAAACGAAATATCATTGAGGTAGTGGATCCTAAAGAACTCAAACAGTATGCAGTACCAGAAATTAAACTGTTAAACATTTGGCTAACTGCCATTTCAGTGATCATTAGTCTGAAATATTTGGCTAGTAAATTCTGTATCTTTAATTTTAATCAGATTTGAGTGTTTGCAAATGATGCAGCTGTTGCTATAAAGATAATTAAATAACCAAATAGCCAACAACTTTAATTTTAGCAGGTTTTTCTTTGAGAGATTTGAAGATTAGAGTTATTTGCAAACTCTTCAGACACCACTGAGAAAGAGATATTCTCAATGCATGATGTCTGTGAAATACATTTTCTGTCTTAGCCCAGTTTCAAATCTCACCATTATAACAGCATCTTTGTTCTCAATCTCACAAAAAAGCCAAAAGAAACTGCAAAGATGTAATTATGCACCTCTCTTCCTTACAATTGGTCCCACTATGTGAAAAGCAAGCTGATGGCATAGATTAAGAAAAAGGAATTCACAATTCTCACTGTTTGCGCTGACTTATTTTGTTTGTCTGTTAGTAGTCTTTCTACGCCAAGTTGTAAAATTACAAAAAGATTACTTTTCTTAATTTGAATATGATGATTTTACTGTGTAACAACTGGTCTCACCACAAATCAATATATGTTCAAAGAAAATCAACTTACTTCAGTAGAATTACCCAAGATTTTTCTTGGCATAGCAGTTTTGATCACTGGCACTACACACTACTTCTAATCTTTGGCTTGGGAGGCAAATTCAGGCTTAATCTTTAGTATCAGAAGCAGCAAAAAGTTTATCAGAAGATAATGCAAAGTGCAGCTCTCTCCTCAAGTTTACAGCATATTGCTTTGATTATATTTAAATACAGTATCTTGAAATAAGAGTACCATAATGGACTGCAGCTTGCAGGTACTACACTGAGTGATATTTTATCAGGAAGAACTACAGGAATTACTAAATCCTATGGAAAACAATAGTTACTTATGCAATCCTAGATAGTGTTTCTATTCTCCAAGTACAGATACCTTGTTTGTATACATGTGACTTCAACAGGTATTCACAATCACAATACCCACAGTATGGGAGCCCAGAAAAGGTCAAAGCCCTAAAAATTCTTTGGTGTCTCCTTAAAGCAGCACAAGGCACAGCACGAAATATTCCAGGAAGTATAGACATAATCTGACTCAGTGGTGATGGTATTTTGATTAAAGAGAACCAAGAGTTTTTAATTAGACTCACCTTCAAAATCATACAGAATTTCTCACTAACACTGACATGAAAGTCAAAAACCCATCCTAGGTGTCATCAGGGTAACCACAATTTTTTATTTTTTTGGTTGCATTTGTATGCTAATCACATAAGAAGCAAAAATAGACTTAGATTGGAAATCAAAGATTGGTTGTATACAGGTAATAGAGTGCTTGAATGCTTTATTTAAAGATAGAAGGCTCTTGAACCAGGCTTTATTATTGAACTAAGACTATCTATCCTTTTTGACACTTTTTAAATTAAGTTCTTCCTCTAATTTATGTTTTTGTCAGCTTTCCTCCCTTACCTGGCTTTAAACTGATTTTTTTCTCTCAAAGTAATAAACTACTTCGGAGAGGAGAGAAAAAAATTTTAATGACCCTAGGAATTCAGATTAACAAAATGGATCATTTGTATACAGCTGCAGAATTATGAAACCTTTTGAAGCGGAGAGACAGTCTCCAGCAATACACTGTTTCTACAGATTGCCACAAAATTCTTCTTAGTGTTCTTTACATTCTCAATTCCTGGCATGTTTTAGCAGTACCTTGCCCCTTGGGTGTAAAATTAGGAAGACAAAATAAAACAAAAGAGATAATGTTAAGGTCAAGACCATCAATGTACTCTACATTTTTAATGGTGTGATGGATAAACCTTACCAGTCCTTGTACTAAAGCACCAAACAAAAGTCTGGGTGAGCCTGGATTTGCACCACCAGTCGTGTTTGCCTCTTTACTGGCAGCACAGTCTGACTCCTTATTATTGCTAATCCAACCTGTTTCCGAGCATGGTCTGCATCCTGCCTGACTTCAGCAGTGATGCAGGGAGCTGGTTCAGAAAAGCAGAGCTGGGTAGCAGCTGCAGCCTGATGAGTGGTGGCAGCCAGATAATCTACTGTGATGTCTTGTTGGAGAAAATTTGGGACAATGTAATTTCCCATTTGACATGAAACCCTTGTCAGAGCAACATGAGGCTCTACATAGTACACTCAGCCTTCAAATCTGTAAGAAATATTTGTTTCTCTATTACTTATCTGATTAATTAAGATTGCACATGCATGCTCCTAAGGTGTCTTCAAATTTCCAGTAGTTTATATGCTAAAGATATGAATAAAAACTGAAAAAAAGAACTATTTATTCAAGAGGAAAATTATAGTAGCTAACACTCTTTTCCTTCTTCCTTTCTTTATCTTTCCCTGTCTCCAATTTGATCTTAATTCTTCCTATCAGTGGGTCATGCTGCAGGCATTTTTTGAGACTCCTTTTAAAGTAAATAAAGGCAAAATGATTTTAAAGAAAGGAGTTACTGATGTGAAAAGTGTTCTGGTTTTCCTCCAGTAAATAGCGTCATGTTCACAAAATTGTGCAAACATCCACCTCTCATACTTAAGTTCCAGAGTGATATCTTACTTTGGCATATCTTGCAGAGTTCATGATTTAGCTTGATAAAGAATTATAGGTTTTAAGAACTCTAAATTCTTTCAGAATAAGGCTTCATTAAGGCAGTCTCACTCAGAGAAGCATCCAAAAATAACTTTAATGGAAGTACTATTTCCAACCAGCTCTCTCTGTGAACATTCCCTTTACAGCATTTGAATGTATTTTCAGTACAGAAAATAAGTATACTCAACTAAAATTAAAACAGAAATTGGGCAGGAGCTTAACTTGCCTTCTCAACCTCAGTTTGTCCTTTTAATTTTAAATAGAGTTTTTATGACTGTCTGAAACTCACAATCCCTCCAGATTTTTCAGCAGATGTTGATTCAAGTAGATTTTTCAGAATTATTTTGTACTGATAACTGTATGCTGGTTTTGTACAATTTGTCATCAACTTTAGCCTTCAGAATTTAGATAAATGCAAAACAAAACCTCAAGTGAAGAATATGAATGCCCTGTATGATTCACTACAAAAACTTGTGTTTACATTCCAGATTATTTCTAAAAGTGTCTATGTGAGTATACTTCCTAGGACAATATTTGTATGTTTTTTTTCCTTTATGATGTCGAAACAACACTATCTGACTCTGGTATGACCTTCTATAGAAACTGAATCATGAGGATGGATGGTAGAGCTGAAACCCATTGTTATTACACAAGTACTATCAGATCTGATGATATGAAAGTAGTCTAAAGTGACCATTCTCATTACTCTGTCCATACCTACATAAAAATGGACGCCTAAATATTCAGAGAATGATACTTAGATACCAGACACACAAATAAAGATTAAGTAATCTGTGTGAATAGCTTAATTTGAAAAAAAAAAAAAAAAGATGAAAATACGCAATGCCCATCATAACTAATGAAAATTCAGTGAAGGAAAATTAAATGTAGTTTAGGTACTTGGATCTAGAAGTTAAGTAACTAACATCAGTTTATGAATGTTGTGCAAGCTAAAAAAGAATACAATCAAGTTTTCTGTTTATCCGTAGGTTGCAGAAGCTGCCTAAGCTTTTCCACTCTATATGCTCCAGATGTATTTTACTAGCATATTACTCAGATCTTTCCTGGTTTGGATTTGATGATTGAGACGTCTCAATACATTGATGTTGTCATTTTGGGAGAAATAGGGACATGGAAACAAACTAATATTGAGCATGACTGTATTTGTAAACAAAATGTAGAAAATCTTGTACATTCCCAGTGGTCATTACAGTGAATAGAAAGAGTAGAGAGAAAAATGAACAAATGCAACTTACTTTGCTGCAATATAGCTGTTAGTAACATAGTTCTTTTGCCTAAACTGAATTCATTAACTTTTAACTGAATTTGTCACTAGATTCTCCCTAAAACACTCAAGTATGCAGTCAAGCCAAGGGGAGCTCTGACTTAAAATCGAATTTCCGCTGCAGGAAAGGTTATAATTGAGAAGACAAGATTGGAACACAATATGGTTTCATTACTTGCAACAGCAATTTAGATAACTAAATATTACAAAGAAAGAACCATGAAACATATTTATGCATGATAGAGGCCTCTCTCAACCTCCCCATGACTACTGACTTCTGAATGAAATCAGAGTCTGATGCTACTGAAGCAATTGAATTCATACTTTTGGGGCTGAACAGATCTGTCAGGAAGAGAGACAATGCCACAGAGTGTCATTGTCTTTTCCACTTCATTATTGATTCTCTGTCAGCATACAGTGCCCCTGCCTCACTGGATGGTGCGCACCAGTGTCATGTGCCATGTTTAACACCTGGGCTCATGATAACTGAAGAAATGCAGCTCGACAGTCCTTGTCACTGTGTTATCTGGACTGGAAACATCATTTATTCTTTCCTTAAAAAAAAAAAAAAGAGGGATGAATAAAATGCTTTCTTGGTTGGGTTTCTGTGGTCAATTACAGTAGTTAACTACAGATATGATCAGTGTGCTTAATTAGCATTGACCTTTAAAATGGCTGATAGTAAAATCCACTATGAACAGCGTGCTATGCTATATGCTGTATTACACTGTATTGCATCTACTTTATCTCCTGATAAAAGGAATATGAAACTCTCAGTCGAAATTTTAGGTAGATTGTGTGTGATACTCATGTACACAAACACAAAGTACAAAGGTATTATTACTGAGCACCAAATATGATCTTTTACCATGCCAGGAAACATTACATCAAGTGTCATGCATACAGAATGCCCAGTGAGGTCAAGAGAAATTACACATCTGATTGTAAACAACAAAGTGTGTGCCCTAGCATTATAACTGCTAGGCAGCCCTGCTGTGTGATTTGGGATGTTAGTTACTAGGCATGCATGTGCTTTTGGAATAGGTAATAGCACATTTTCAGTGTAATATGACATGCAGTTAGTATATGTACTATTGAAGATGTTCTAAAAATGCTAAAATCTTTTCCAAGTTAGATGGGCAATATCCACGATACATCACTAAATACCACATACCTGCAGATTATCACAGTCAGTCTCATTCAAGTCTGTGTTGCTGGGCAAAGTACATTTGAAAATAAAAGTTCATTTTGTTTATACCATGTGCAAGTCATCACAGAGAACATCCTTGTCAGCACATGAAGGAGCTGTGCTTATGTCATTATGCTCTTGATTTGTATTCTGGTCAATATGTTTTCTCAGTTTCACAGTTTTGCTTCATGTTCATGGTATTGTGATGGCTGGAATGTGGAAAAGCTAGGGTCTCATTTTTCTTTCATATGGCATAATGGGAGTGGTGATGGTAAAGCAATTGTGCTTCTGGGTCGCCATCTAGATATCATTAGTATTAGTAACAGAGATACAATGTGTAAAGATGCTGAGGTATTTAATGTCATCAGTGACAGCTAAACAGCAATACAGTTGCATTCAGTTTGTTCACACACCCAATTATTCCAATGTAGTGTGTGTCACAGTACATTAGAGTAGCTCAGAATTCTCATTAAGGTTTCTTTTTTCAGTGTGTTGCAAGGTGATCTTAATAATTTGCTTTGTTTTCAAAGCAGATACACGAAATTTCAATTCAAATGTGAATTTCATTTGTGTGTGAGAGTGTTTGTCAGAATAATAATAAAAGAAGAAAAGGTAGATGCCACTTTCTTTCCTGCTTTAACTAACAGATACCTTTAAGAACTTTCGTCCAGTGAATCTTCCAATGTGAGATCACCTAAAACAAATTTGGATGTGAAGAACAGTACCAGAAAGAAAGTATGGCTAAAAGGAGTCCCAGTTCCCTGTCCGCCCATGCATGTATGTGGAGACAATAGGTTGGCAACTTGTAAAGGCCTGTTGCTGGATAATTCTTATCAACTCTGCCATATGGAGGAGAATGCAGTCACAGACCTGTGTATTCATAGGTAAACACCTCTGGGTGGAACAAGGTGTAGGCCAGTGGGAAAACATATGGTGCAGAGTACACTATTTGCTCTTCCTCCTGTGTTCAAGACACAGTCTGACATCTGTAACATGAATCAGGAAGTCAGAAGAGCTTAGAATTTTACAAACCTACATTTTCACTATATGGCTGGCCAAATTCTAGCATAATGAGACTGGGAAGGTTTTGAAGGAAACTCCTTGCAGAGTCACCATCTACATTTTTAATTACCACTTAGAAAAGTAGCTTGTGGGGCTTCAACGTTTTAATTTGTGTTTTTCATAGATTTTTCATAAGGATTTATGGATAAGTTAAATTAATTAAAGTGGTCACTTTGATTAGAATTACCCTAATTTCCTTAAAAGTATGAATTACAGTGTTTTCTTCACTCATAAAAAGGCAAAATGGACATTTTCTTAAAAATAGACACATTTACAGAAAAAAACGCCAAACTCTGAAAGATTAATGAAATCACTGGAGTGGCTTGAAAGCTTTGGAATGACTTTGAACAGATACTTCCTTTAGTCTCTTCTCCCTATTTAAAGGGGAAATTAATCATTCTGCTGGTTTAGAAGGAGGAAACATGATATACATGTCTTGTTCATTCACCTGTAGGTAACTTCAGTTTTAGAGAGGCTCAAACTAATTTCACAGTGAACCGTCTTTTATACATCAGAAGTGTAAGACTACCTGTTGCTTGCTGTTGGATGAGTTTTGAAATGTGTTATAAAACGTGGTACAATGATTTTAAATCAGGCAATAACTGCTTCAGATGTGACTTTTGAAGCGGTTTTTTTCAGTTGGCATTAATTTAAAAAGTCATAAAAATTCAACCTGTGCATTAAAACCCAAAATTGAACCAGAAATGAAGCTGTAACAAAATATGTGTTAGAAATCTTTGGAGAATTTTCCTTCTCAGGGATTTTACAAGGAATTATCTGGCAGATAACTGTAATTGTTTGCAGAATCATTTGTTCTAAAAAATTGAAAATACCATAAGATATGTGTGACTGACTGTATGAGACTATAGTACTGACCTACCATATATGATACCCTGATTTGTCTATGACTTATAGCTACTACACCTAAAAGGGCTCAAAGATTACTATAATTTTTTTTCTGGAAGCTGTAAAATATATCATCAAGGAAAACCTTTCAGAACTCTAATAAAGTACCTAAAAAGGCCCTAAAGGATAAGAAACTATTAACTCCAAGACATTATATTAACTTCCACAGCAAAAAATGTCATTAAATTTCTATGAGCTCTTACAGCTCAGTATTTTCTTAGATCTCTTCCACAAAACCTATGCCATGTGGGGTTTCACACAAGGAATTTAGAGGAATCTTAGTCTTGATCCCAGTAAAATAATGGAATCATAGACTCATAAAATCAAAGAATCTTTAAGGTTGGAAAAGACGTCCAAGATCATTGAGTCCAACTTTTGACTGAATACCACCACACACTAACCAAACCATAACACAAAGTGTCATGTCCAGTCATTTCCCAAACACTTCCAGGGATAGTGACTCTTCTAGCTCCCTGGGCAGCACATTCCACCCTTTCAGTGAAAACATTCTTCCTAATATCCAGCTGGAACCTCCCCTGGTGCAGCATGAGAACATTTCTTCTTGTCCTTTTGTTAGTTCATAGAATCATAGAATATCTTGAGTTGGAAGGGACCCACAACACGGATCATTAAAATCCAACTCATGGCCTGCACAGGACAGCCACAAGAATCACACCATGTGTCTGAGAGCATTGTTGAAATGCTTCTTGAACTCTGGCAGGCTTGGTTTTGTGACCGCTTGCCCAGAGAGCCTGTTGCAGTGTCCAACCATTCTCTGGGTGAAAAACCTTTTCCTAATACCCAATCTAAACCTCCCTGACACAACTTCATACCATTCCCTTGGGTCCTTTAACTGGTCACTAGACAGAAGAGACCAGTGTCTTCTCCTTTGTTTCCTCTTGCGAGGAAGTTGTATCCTTCAATGAGGTCTCCCCTCAGTCTCCTCCAGCTGAATAAACTGAGGGACATCAGCCGATACTTGCATGGCTTTCCCTCAAGGCCCTTCATCATCTTTGCAGCCCCCCTTTGGATGGTCTCTAATAGCTTTCTTATATTGCAGTGCACACAATATTCAATGTGAGGCCATACCAGTGCAGAGCAGAGCAGGAAGATCAGCTCCCCTGACCAGCTGGTGATGCTTTGCCTGATGCCTCCCAGGACATGGCTGGCCCTCCTGGCTGCCTCAAAGAAGAGACTCAACCCCATCTTTTTACAGCCTCCTTTCAGATAGTTCTAGAGAGTGAAAAGGTCCCCCTCTTGAGCCTCCTTTCCTCCAGGCTAAGCAAAGCTCCAGCTCCCCCACCCACTTCCCATAACACCTGTGCTCCAGATTGCCCACCAGCTCCATTGCCCTTCTCTAGACTTGCTCCAACACTTCAAGGTCTCTTTTGAAGCGAAGGGGCCCAGGACCGGACATAGGATTTGAGGTGCAGTCTTACCAGTGTTGAGTACAGGGGTACAATCACTCTCTGGTCCTGCTGGCCACACTATTCTTGCTAGAAACCAGGATGCCCTTGGACTTCTTGGCCACTTGGTCACACTGCTGGCATGTTCAATTGGCTGATGACCAGCACCCCAGGTCCTCTACTGCTGGGTTGCTTTCCAGCCACTCTTCCTCAAGCCTGTGGTTGTTGTGACCCAAGTGCAGGACTTGGCCTTGTTGAACCTCCTATCATTGGCCTTAACTCATCGATCCAGCCTGTCCAGATACCTCTGCAGAGCCTTCCTACCCTTCAGCAGGAAAAGCCAAAATTCCACCAGTGACATCAGCCACACGTTGATCAGGTGTGTTCTCCTGTTACTCAGACTTCCATATTCCTGAAAATACTTCATTACACTCTCATTTCCATAAATACTGCTCTTACAACCCTTACATAAATTAAACTTCATCAGAAAAACGCTAGATAAGTACAAGATAGTCATTATTTGACCGAATATTCCACTGCGAAAAGTAGCCTAAAATCTAAGCACAAATAAGTGTTGTGTACAGAGTGGAGCAAGCTGGAATTTGTAGCCTGAAGACAGGTGAAGGCAAGAGGTAAAATGAGAAATGAAGGATGAGATAAAATAGATGCTATATTTATAATCACCTTTAATTAAAATCTGATAAGAACTGTTTAACACTGACACAAAAACAAAAACCTGGAGCATGAATTTAGATTTTCTTGGTATTCACATGAAAAGTAAAGGGAAAAAAAAAAAAGGTGTAAAAGATATTACATAAATCCCCTACTGAATCAGTAAAATCTAACAGGATGTGCTTGCATTAGAGTCCAACAGACAAAACATGTATTTTGCCCTGTGTTAAAAAGGGAGAAAAATGGTTGTCTAGAGGTAGAATATGTGCATTATCTTTGTTTAACAGGTTAGAATATCTCCTGGCTGGAAGCTCCCTGGCATATGTGAGGGTGAATCAGGACATGTATTTCTCAGCAGTTTCACAACTTGGTGGCATGCTGCCAGAAGAGCCAGCAGGTCATTGATTGTTATTGGGGAATCCCCTGACAGTTCCAACCCCCAGGAAAAGAGAGAGAAGGCTGGGCAGCGAGCCAGGACTTCACTCCTGCAAAGATCCTAAATGCTGCTCCCTGACTAGTTATGCAAGAACCATATAAACCTTTAGTATTGCTGGCACCCATGAAATTTGTAATAAAACACTGAGACAACACAGTTTACTTAAGGTTTGAACTGTGGGCTGGTGTTGATATCTTTACTTAACTAGGATCTATAGTCCATTACACTAACAACAATACTACCTCCAAGGGGCATAATAATACCTTTTAGTACACACCTTCTATAGCATGAGTATATACTGTTATATGTTATCTGAACCCCCAAACCAAATGATTGAATAACCTCAGTACATTCTTGTGACAGTAGTACAAGTGATAAAGTCAGTGGTTGTCACTCTGATCACTTCAGTGCTACGTGATGTACCCAATGGGCATGTGAAATGTATTCCACTGATGCAGGTGGATGTATAGGTTACTGTACATTTTGATATTCCATCCAAATGAATGAACTCTTTATTCAGAACTGTCGCCACTTCTATCTTCACAGCACTGAAGAGGTTAACAATGATTTTTCATGAAAACCACTTATGCACCTTAGAAATACAGTACCACACAGTACAGAAAATACATTCCCCACCTAAACATCAGCAAGGGCAAAGGTCAATCATTATTTCAAAAGATGACTGAGTGAAGAAAGCGTTTCCTGGTTTACATAACACCTTGTTTTCTCTGTGACTGCAAAGGAACAAAGAATTACCCTGTCAAGTTGGGTTCTTCAGTCTGGTTTTTTTTTTTCTTCCCTTTTTAATACACTTGCTTTTCTGAACATATTCAGATTTCCAGAGGCATTGAGTTCTCCATGCAGGACTCAGACTATAATATTACAAATTTTCATATACAAAATTTTCAAGATACATCTCCACAAGCGAAGATGGGAATTATACAAAAATATACTGGCTATATATTAATGAGATCAACATTTGTGACTTTTTAATTATTACTTTTTTAAATAGAATAGTATTACCCATTAGTGTGGTCCATAAAGTATTTCTTAAGCAGTGAATGAAAGCAGAAAATGAGATGAATGTATTTTATAAGACTTCTTGAAGTTACTGAGTACTTCTTTACAGTCCTGGAGCATCTTGGAAGAGATGGTATTGTCATGAGCCAGTTAACTGGTCCTTGGATTTCTAAACTACCTACCTAGTGATGAATGAGCTGGAAACCCTGAACTATGCACAGCATTTTAAGCTTCAGGGAAATGTAGAAACACACAAAACAGTTACTAAACATTGAAAAGTTATCGGTTGCTATTGCATATTGCTGTGGAAAGAGAATAACTAACACTTTCATGCACTTAAAAATCAATACTCAGCATAAGAACATATGTTTCAGCTCAACAATTCATTCCATTCAGCTCCTTGTTGCAAGTAAGTATTTCTTTTGAAGTGGTTGAACAGCATTCACTTACAAGGCTAGTGATAGGCAGCCCGAGGTAACAGGGCAGTAGTAGCTTCTTCACTTGCAGCCAGTTGCAGCCAGTGGACCATAGCTAGATTTTGGCTATTCAGAATCATGGAATCACTTAAGTTGGGAAAAACCTGTAAGATCATTGAGTCCAACCATTAACCCAGCACTGCCAAGTCCACCACTAAACCATGTACCTAAGTGCCACATCCACAGGTCTTTTAAATACCTTCAAGGAGAATGACTTCACCACTTCCCTGGGCAGTCTGTTCCAATACTTCACAGCCCTTTCCATGATGAAATTTTTCCTGATATCAAATCTAAGCCTCCTGTGGAACAACTTGAGACCATTTTCCCTTGTCCTATCATTTGTTACCTGGGAGAACAGAATGATCCCCACCTCACTAAAATCTCCTTTCAGGTAGTTGTAGAGAATGGTAAGATCCCCTCTAAGCCTCATTTTCTCTAGGCTAAACAACTCCAGCTCGTTCAGCTGCACCTCATAACATTTGTCCTCTGGGCCCTTCCCCACTTTCATTGCCTTTCTCTGGACACACTCCAGCACCTCAATGTCTTTCTTGAAGTGACAAGTCTGAGCACAGGATGGAGGTGCAGCCTCACAAGTGCTGAGTGCATGGAAACAATCATTGCCCTGGTCCTGCTGGCCACACTGTTGCTGACACAGGTCATGATGCCATTGTCCTTGGATTTTTGGGACCCAAGTGCAGAACACGTCACTTCATGCTGTTGAACCTCAAAAAATTAGCATCAGCCCACTGATCCAGCCTGTCCAGATCCCTCTGCTGATCCTTATTTCCCTCCAGCAGTTCAGCATTCCCACCCAGCTTGGTGTCAACTGTGAACTGACTGAGGTTGCACTTGATCCCCTCATCCATACTGTCAATAACGATATTAAACAGCTCTGGCCCAAATACTGAGCCCTGGGGAACACCACTTGTGACTGAGGGCTGATTGGATGTAACTCCATTCGCCAGCACTCTCTGGGCCTGGCCATCCAGACAGTTTCTTTACTCAGCATAGAGTGAACCTGTCTGGCCACCGTGAGTGGCCAGTTTCTTCAGGCAAATGCTGTGGGAGACAGTGTCAAATGTTTTACTGAAGTCTAGATAGACAATATCCACAGCCTTTCCCTTGATGCCTTAAAATTTAGGTTATATAGATTTTAGTATAACTCTTTTAGCACTTTTAGTATCACTTTAGCTAAGTACCTTTGCATTAGATTCCTGAAATATTGTTTAATGTTCCTTGTCAAGATTTCAGTGGATAAAGTTTTTAGCAAGAACATCTGCTTTGTATAGAATGTCCCCAGAAAAACATAATAGGTACATGGTTTGATATAACTCTAGTCAAAACTATTTAGAAGGCACAGAAACCTTGAAATGATTCCAAAGACAACAGACATGATGAGGAAGAGGAAGACAAGATGAAGATAGAGGGCCCTTATGACTTCTGACTCAGTTCAGGAGACATGCCTGAGGGAAGTCCCATGGAACAGTTTTGGAAGTGGATGTAACAGTATTAGGTAAAGCTTTGAATTGTTAATTAGGTAACTAAATAAAAGAAAGAGGCTTTTAGGCATGCTTTTGAAGAACTTAGATTCTTGTGCATCTGATGCAATAAAAGAATGTTGCCTTCTAAGACTCACAAATTGAGTCTTAGGGGTTTTCTTTTCAGAGTCAATAGTAGGCATCACCCTCATCTGCTAAGTGGGTCACTTTGTCTCAGAAGGAGATCAGGTTAGTCAAGCTGACCCTGATTTTAGTTAACCTGTGTTGGCTGGACCTGATCCCCTGGTTGTCCTGCACCTGCCCTGTGATGGCACTCAAGATGATCTGCTCCACAACCTTCCCCAGCACGAAGGTCAGGCTGACAGACTGATAATGATGTATTTTCAGGATAATGGAATCACAAAACATTTGAATAAACTATCCTTGTGTTGAAGTTTTAAATAAGCTACTTTCCTGATTTTTTAACTGTTAGATCAGGATCCAAATAAGTCCCCCATAATTTTATTACAGTTTTGCGGAACATGGAAAGACTCAACTCTGCCTGTATTTTTCTAAAGACAGCTAGAAATAATTATACTTGAGGACTTTACACCGAGAATCTATTAAATACTTATTAGAAGCATTAAAAGTAAATGAAAATTCTGAATTCATCTTCAACATCAATATTAGAATTTACTTTTTTCTTCACATAAACTGTGACAGCAAGATGGTTATTTCCCTTACTGCTTTAGAAGTCCTGAGACAGAAAAATCTCAGTAACACACTTTGAAACATCATTGTTGAAACTAAGTGGCCAAACAGAAAAGTACATATTCCTGGTTCCCAAGTCTCTCCCCCTCAGCAGTTAGCACAAACACACATGCCCCACCCCCTTCTCAAACCCTTTGGTTTTGCATTGAAGTGGTACCAAAACTGCCATTGGCATCATCTCAGCAGCTGATTTCAGGCTTGAGTACATACAGCGAAAGTGAAGTCAGACCACAATTCCAGGTACAGCTGCAGATGGTGAATCAATCCCATTCTAGAAGAGCATTTGGTCAACTAATGTAATCCACCAAGTGCCAGTGAAACAACACAGTAAAGGACTAGAACTTCTGCAGATTTCTTGAGAATCATCTGAATTCCCTGATAAAATAACAAAATAAACTTTCTCTGAGATGTAAAATCAAACACAAACTAAACTCCCTGGGTGAAATATGAGGGAGAAACGCATCCTATAAAAGGAGGAGCAGAAAGTGATCCCCCAGAAAAAAAATGAGAACATGGAAATGTAAAATATCCTACTGACAGCTCCATGTAGCTAGCCCTATTTACAATGGTGTGCAAGCACAAAAAAAACCATGTAGCCCACTTATGCAATTAAGGCTTGGCAATTTGATGAAAATATCATGGAACAGAATTGATGTGAATTTGAACACCCTGCCAGCTCATTGGGATGGAATTGGCAGTCAGGGAAAGAGACGGGTGGTGTGATGTGCACGCATGAGCCTGCAATGGCAAACTCTGGGCTGCAGGGCAATTGCCAGGAGTTGGTTATCCTGCAGGAAAGCAGGGATTTTAACAATAGTTAAGCTCTCAAGGGAGGTAGATTTTTCAATGTTTCAGATAATCGAAGGAAAAATAGTGGGGGATATATATATTAAATCTTTAATAGACACAGTGCCCAGGCAAAATTAAAAGCATTGTCATCACACAGGTAGTGGCAAATTAAGTGATTTTTCTCCTAGAAAAAACTGCATTTAATTGCAAAACTTTATGCACTTCACAGTAATGTTAACATCTATAGTGGTTAAATTTTTCTTCAGATTACCTCAATACTAAATAAAAATAAAATGCATCACATACTACTTTGCATATGCATGATTTTCTTCGGTGATTTCAAATTTATGCTAGATGCTAAAGGAACTGCTAAAGGGATTAAATCAGTTGCATGTCTAAACATTTGCAGAAATTTCAGCAAAAATATTATATTGCAAGAGACCAGTAGGATTTGTGAAATGTTACTCTAGGATTTAGTTAGAGCACTACATTTCAGAAAGAACAAAGAAGTCTTCCCATTTACTGAATAATTACTATAGTGTATATAATAATATTCTCTAAAAAAATCCTTTCTTTGCTAGGAGGCTTTTTGCTCCACCAAGAAGTAACAACTGACCATTCCTGTAACAGATTTGGCACAGAATACAAAGACAATGAAAAGTTAATTATATGCCAATGTAATAAATGTTCAAGCATCCTGAAAAATAGTGTTGTACTACATTTCATTTCAAAAAGACACTGTATTTTATAAGGATACTTTTTACTTGTATTCATTATTTACTGTCAGACAGCAAGCACTTACTGTCAGGTCTCACATTGTGCATATTACTGCATGATAGCAGAATGGTCACAATTCTGCAAAAGCTTGTAAATTGTGCCAATAACTGGACTTGCTAGTCAAACCCAATTAACTTCTAACACCAGTTTGCCTAGTAAAGCGTCCACTTAGTCAGAACTCATTTGTGCTTTAAAACTGATGCATTATACATTTTTTTTAAAGTATTATTTTTTCAGCACACCATTGGAATTAAATATATATATATATAGCTGATTAGAAACTCCAAAGTTAGAAATAAAACTAAGCTGAATATTTAGGGTTTACAACATTTGAATGTGCTGTAAGTACACAGTATTTTGAAGCATCAAGCAGTTCTCAGCTTCCTGCTGTGTCCCATATAGAGTCTCCATCACTATCATCAGTCATGCATAAAATAATTGTTTTTCTGCTCTTACAATAGGACCAAGAAAACCCTGCATTCTGGTTGAAATGGAAATGAAGGCAACATGAGTAATCACATCATGATGGGTCAGCTGTTGTGTACCGAACATCCTTAAAAGCAGTTCAATAATGGTACCTTTAACTAAATGTTTACTACATAATCACATAGGTAAAAATGTACAAATAATTTTTTAAATTCTATGTAATTTTAAAAGACACTTTAAATTAAATATTAAGAAAATCAGCAATGAAAAGAAAAGCTTCTTGACAGTGTTTATAAAAATTATGAGAGGATATTTACAAAGAAATAAAAAAGCAACAGCTGAGATAGCAAGAATGATGAAATGAACAATTAGCATTAAAGATTCTATTAACTACTGAAATGTGTTGTGACAAAATCTAAGTAAATTGAGTACCAGACATTATTTTGATTCTTTTTTGGAAGCATATTTGAATAGAAACACCTTATTTGAGCAATCCATTGCTGTTTAATCTATTAACAGAATATGAAAAACATTTCTGTAAATTTTTTAATTAGTAGACTGCTTTCGCTCTGACTAGTATCTTAATAAACCCTTGCAAGCCAGTGAATCAAAATATATTCCAGTTACTTAGGAAGTAAACTGAAACTGGATTAGAAATAATTCCTCCCCTCTTTCCATGAATTAGCAACAGATCTGGGATGCAGAATACTATTATTACAGTTTTTAGTTCTTTATACAAGGGTACACTTGGATCCCACATAATGCAGATCAGAAAAGATTTAACTACATTAAAGAACTCTGCTATTGGTGTACTGTTTGACTCAAGTTGTCTCTTCAGTTTGGTTTATAATAACTCCCTGACAGGAATATTTGGCCTTAACCCTTAAAATACTTAAATATATTCATTGCTTTACACATCTTATTTGCCCCCTTAAACACAAGTCAATTTAAGGATGTGAGTAAGTGTTTGAAGAATAAGAGATGAGCAGGTTTTTAAAAGCACCTCAGTGGTATGAAGAAAAAAGCAAACATCATACTGTGATATATAAATACAACAATGGAGAGACAGTGTACAAATAGGAGTGTCATGTTAGATTCGTGAAGTCATCCTTCCACTCTACTTGGTTCTGGCTGTATCACATGGAGTTTTTGGCAGGGAGATGTGGATCAACTGGAAACAGTCCAGAGGAAAGCAATAGCAATGAATTACGTTTAGAAAACAAGATTTAGAAATAAAGACTGAAGAAACTGAATTTGCTTATCTTGACAAGTGAGAAATTTCAGAGAATGCAGGTTGTTTGGTAGAGTTGTACAGGCATTATGTGAGAAAATACAGTCAGAACTTCAGCTCAGGACATTGATGAGTAGGTTCAAAGCTACAAGGTTACATGTCATATCTTCTAAACCTTTCTTTATATATTTTAGATGTATGAGGTTCCCTACAAAAATCACACTTGGGTACTCAATAGAGGAGAATAGAAGTGTTCAAATAGTTTTTGATTTTGCTTTTAACTCATCAAAATTCTATAATCTATTGATTTGTCCTTTGTGATGGAATTAATTTAAATCCCAAAATAAAATTCAGAATTGCACTTAATTTTTTTGTTACAAATAGCTGTTTTTCAGTAAGACTATAGAGGCTCAGAGGGGAAACAAATCAGTTATTTTATTTTCCTTTCCAGGATTGTTTTTCTCATTCGTAGGAAAAGAAATGCCTCTGAGGTAACTAATTTGATCACGGTACACAACTGTGGTGAGTCACTCCCACCATATTATCTATGGATTACTGGAGTTTAATATTCTTACTTACAGAGATTAGGAGGCGATCAAAAATTAACAGAATGGGAATGCTCATCCCTAATTATCTTTATTGTGACAGAGAATCATTGTTTTAAGTTGAAAGGTTATTGCTTATGAAATGATTGTGTATAAAATATTGATATTACAGTAATACTGTATTTTGACTGTTAGCATGGTGCATGCCGTCTGTATGAAACATAAGATCTGGCAAAAAAAATGTTTTTCAAGGAGATTTACAAAGTGACAAGTTTTTTTTTATTATTTAAGCAGTCCTAAGGATTGAATAAATACATATTTTTCTTGTAACTCTATTCCAAGAGTGAATGCCTCAGTAGCAACATTAATCAGGAAAAAAAATCTGTAATCTGTAACATTTGTCATGTAATTAAAATGATAAAAAGCCGGTAAATAGGAGGGAAATGGCTGTCTAAAAGGAGCTACAAGTAGGCAGATATCCAACATGCTTCTGCAATGGAAATCATAAAGCAAAGATAATGCATTTAATAATTTGTAAAATTCTGAAAGCAAAAGATCCTCAAACAGTAAATGTATGTGAAAATATCCAAAGAGTTCCAGCTCTTTATTTTTCCTTTTGAAATTCGTGCAGTGTTCTTGGATGCTACCTGGGTTTTGTTCAAAGATGTATACAATCACGGTGCTCTATAAATACTGCTGTCTTTCTTTCTTCTGCTTTTGTGCTACTACTTTAG
Organism: Scytalopus superciliaris; assembly: GCA_013400415.1. NCBI lineage: Eukaryota > Metazoa > Chordata > Aves > Passeriformes > Rhinocryptidae > Scytalopus > Scytalopus superciliaris. Next base: position 318,472 of record VXBX01006671.1, read on the forward strand.
CTCAGTCTACATTGTAGATAGAACACCCTATCATCCTATAGCAGCTCACAGTTCACCTTTTACACTTTGTGGTAGGAAAGTGTTCACATTTAACCAAGATTCATCAAGTGCCCGGAACTCCAAATAGAGTTACCCTTCCCTAGGCAACTACTGGAGAATGGTCAGACTCCGAAAGGTGATTTGGAGCAGTTCATATGCCTTGCATGATGTAATATGAAGATTATATTTGGTTTTGCCTACCTGGAAAATCACAATTCTCTGTGCTATCTAATGATATTATGCTATTATTTTCAGCCAGACAAAGAATCAAAGAAAAAAAATAAGTGAGAGGAGACAGACAGAGAACAGGAAAATATTTTGGCAAACCTGAAACTTCTACCTGGTTTGAGCCAGCAAGTTGAAACTATGTCTTCTACAGGTCAGAACAGAACACTTCTTAGAAAACCTCCCTCTAAGTGACTGAATATTTAACTATTTATACCATGTTTATAACTCTAGCTTGGTGATGATGGGTGGGAGGCTGGCAGAGTAGATATTTCTGAGGCAGGCAGACAGGATATTTCTACACCAACATATGCAGACGGATTTCTGTCTTAGGAATTTCAGTGCTACCATAGCACTCTATAAAGTAGAATGATTATATATTCTCTCATACATTATCAAACAGGCCTTTTCACATATATATACTACAATTTCCTTTTAATAACGTTCTTGAAACACAGAACTACCCATATTCCTGTGCTCAGTCAAAATCAGCCTGGAGGGTATCCTAGACCTGGTTCTACACACTCATAAGGAACTCACTAATTTTGGGGATGTGTTAGACACCAGATCAGTTACTATGGGGTCAGAACCACCTTGTGGGTGTGTGTGTGTGTGGAGGGGGAAGGGATGGGCCAAATCTCACAGAGGTAGGGTGGCATCATATCCCTCATGGCAGCCCTTGGAGCCCACACAGGGAAGTCTCAGAGCAGCTGCCAGTCACAAACAGCCTGGGAAAACTGTAACACCCCACAGTTCCTGGAGCTCCTGACCCAGCTCAGACTGGCAGGGACACTGAGAACATGCTCTTTTTGTGATGATTTGGGTGGCTTGGAACTGGAGGGACTGGACTTTGACTTTAGTGTTGTAGATTGATTGGATCTTGACTTAAGTGTTGTGGATTAGTACATGCTGGGTTGGTATCATGGTGCAACATTTTGTCGAGCCTGTGTAGTGGACTTTTTGAATCATAGAATCATAGAATCATAGAATTGATCGGGTTGGAAAAGACCTTGGAGATCATCAAGTCCAACCCTTGGTCCAAATTCAGTCCTTTACTAGATCATGGCACTAAGTGCCACGTCCAATCTCTGTTTAAAAACCTCAAGGGATGGTGAATCCACCACCTCCCTGGGCAGGCCATTCCAATGCCTGATTACTCTCTCTGTAAAGAATTTTTTTCTAATATCCAACTTAAATTTCCCTTGGCAGAGCTTAAGCCCATGCCCTCTTGTCCTATTGCTGACTGCCTGGGAGAAGAGACCAACCCCTACCTGGTTATAACTTTCCTTCAGGTAGTTATAGAGTGTGATTAGGTCACCTCTAAGCCTCCTCTTCTCCAGGCTAAACAACCCCAGCTCCCTCAGCCTCTCTTCATAGGACTTGTGCTCGAGTCCCTTCACCAACCTTGTTGCTCTTCTCTGGACCCGCTCCAGCACCTCAATATCTTTCCTGAACTGAGGGGCCCAGAACTGAACACAGTACTCAAGATGTGGCCTTACCAATGCAGAGTACAGGGGCAGGAACCTTTGTCAAGTCCCCTTATTTTCTCCCCTAAATTAATAAAGATGCCTCTTGGGAACAAATCCGTGGCTTATTGTCTTGATGCTATCTCAAGGTATTAAAGAAACCTACATATATATTTTAAGGTAAACTCCTGGCTTAACCCCTGAGCTTGCAGCTCCTGGGGCTGGAGTGTTACAGGATGTTAGGTATTTCAGATGGAGGATCTGCTGCATCTTCATTTTCCATTCCTGACAAAGCTATTTAGAAATTTTGCTCACAGCAGAAATTTTGGTAGCATCGAATCCCTGTTTTCCAGATAATGCATTCTTGACAAGTCCTGGTGGTCTCTAGGTGTGGTCCTGTTAATCTTTAATGAACTTCATGGTGAGAGACTGTGGTTCACATAAAGACTCAGTGTCATCAGTTGTTGATAGATAGTGACAGAAATCCTTTTGTTTTAAATGTTACCTAGTCAGTTTTCAAGACCATAGCTTTGAGGGATGTCATATTGAGTGGGTGTATTCAACACAGACACATTTCAAACATTTTCTTCTTGAAGTTCTAAAGTTATTTGGAAAAGTTCCTTTTAATATCTTATTGCTAATTTCCTTTCTGCTTAAATCCAAATGGTTTATTTGAGCATGAATTTTGAAAATCTAACTGTAGGAGACCCTATATATCAAGGAAGCATTTGATGTTTCCTTAAGATTATATTGCAAATTACAAGGCAAATTACAATATAAATGCAAACAACATATTCTATAAGCAAAGAGAAAACTGTCAGAATTATACTAATTCATGAAAATAACAACATATTGATCTGCTGAATCTAATCAAAGAGACTAACAATTGACTAAACATTTGGTATCCCATTTTAATCTTTTTATAAGCACAGCTTTCCATTTCAATATGCACTGTAGAGTTAAATAGGAATTAATATTTCTAGGGAGAAAATTGAAAAAAAAATATATGTTTCATGCTCTCTTAAATGGAATAAAGTAGAAATATGATGCAGGAAACACAGATCTTTGTGTGTATGTTGCCACTATTGCAAATGACTTTCCTCTTCAGACTGCACCACAGATTTTTTTTCTGTTTTTTGGGGTTTTTTTGGTTTGGTTTGGGTTTTTTTCCTGTGTGTGGTTAGTTTTTTTTAGTAAAGAGGAAGTGAAAAATAGTGAGTGCTGAGGAATTATAGCCAAGACATGAACCACAAGAAACACCCCTGATTCTCAAGCAGTATGCAGGAATTGTTGATACCCAAGCATACACTAGTTTAAATGGAAGATCTAGTTTTGCTGGTCTGTACAAGCCTAAAAAGACAAAATCACTGCTTAGTTATGACTTTAAAAGCTTAAGGCAACGTGGGGGGGTGCAGTGGGAGTAAAGTGTGGTACTTGTTTTTTAATAAGTAGGTATCTGCTTGATTGTACATCTATCCATGTGCTTCTAAGATAAAAGTTATTGTAAGACTCTCAAACTGTTTTCACTTAATTATGTCCCTGCATCTAGCATTGGCCTAGGGATACATACTAGATGTGGATATATTACATGAAGAAGTAAAACAGGCTTTTTTTAAAACTGCCAAATAAAGCTTCAGGGAAGTCTAGTTTTACTATCACATTTTATAAAGCACCATGGCTTCAACTAGCCCCAGATGCACAGTTCAGGTCCATGCACCTCATCTCTCTTTCCTACTTTATATGAGGTGATAATATCTTTTATTCACAAAGCTGCGAAAGATGTCCTTGAATGTACCAACCATAGACATTTATATCGTTAAGACTTGATTATAAAATACTCCCCCAAGATATGATAGACAGGGACCAATCCAGCTTTATAAAAGTTTCATGAGCTCTGGAGAAAGTGTCTCCATCTTAGCAGCCAAAATAACTTATTTAGAATCTCTGTGCTAGGACACTATTTATTAACCATAATGTAAAGGGGAGATTTGATCTATTGAGTGTTATTAAAGCTATATTAAAACCAGGAACATTTCTGAACTGAATACAGTTATTTTTGGACTGTTTGGTAGAGATTAGAGAACTCACCGTGGGTGGTGAGTCTGGGAGAAGCCCATTTAAATGAGGCACCATGCAGCACCATTAAAAGACAATCTCTGTCTCTAAAAGCTTGTTGTGTAACAACCCCATTGACAGCACATTGTACTCTGATGGAGCTTTGCTCTCTGTTTTCTATGAAGGCTTTCTGGGTGCCTGTCTGTATTGGGTTTCTGCAGCCAGGTTTTTGTAGCAGGAGTACTACAGGAGTGGTTTCTGTGAGAAGCTGCCAGAAGCTCCCCCCATGTCGGGTACAGCCAATGGCAGCCAGCTCCAGGATAGACCCATTGTTGGCCAAGGCCAAGCCAGTCAAGAATGATAGTAATACTTCTGTGATAAGACATTTGAGAAGGAAAAAACAGTTGTTGTGCAGATGAAAACTGCAGCCAGAGAAGGGGGAACTGAGAACATGTGAACAACTCTGCAGACACCAAGGTCAGTGGAGAAGGAGGGAGAGGAGATGCTCCAGGCACCAGAGCTTAGGTGTCCCTGCAGCCTGTGGTGCAGACCATGGTGAAGCAGCTGTGCCCCTGCAGCCCATGGAGGACCATGGGAGTGCAGAAATCCACCTGCAGCCTGTGGAGAAGAGCCATGCCATAGCAGGTGAATGCTCAAAGAAGGCTGTGCCCCTGTAGGAGGTCCACACTGGAGCAGGGTCCTGTCAGGTACCTGCTGACTGGTGGGGAGAGGAGCCCACACTGGAGCAGGTTTTCTTGGTAGCACCTGCGGCCCTGTGGGGACCCACGCTGGAGCCTGAAGGACTGCATCCACAGGAGAGTGACCCACATGGCAGCAGTTTGTGAAAAACTTGCCAGAGGGATGGACTCACAGTTGAGATGTTTATGAAGGACTGTCCCCTGTGGGAGGGATCCCACAGGGTGCAGGGGAAGGACTTCTCTTCCTAAGCAGTGGCAGAAACAACAGCTGACCTTAATTCCCATTCCTGTCTCTCTGTGCCACTGGTGGGAAAGAGGTAGAACTTGGAAGGAAGGAGGGATGGGGGAAAGGTGTTTTTAAGATTTATTTTACTTCTTATTCTCCTGCTCTGATTGAGTCTGTTTTGCCTGTGATGGTGATCAGTGAGTGATCTCTCCCAGTCCTTATCTCTAAGCATGAACCCTTCATTATATTTTCTCTCCTCTGTCCAGCTGCAGAGGGGAGTGAGAGAGTGTCTTTAGTGAGTATCTGCATCCAGCCAGGGTCACCCCACTACCCTATCTAACGACATATCTAGAGAAGAAGGAACTACACTTCCACCTAGAGCAAGAGATTGTGGCGATGAGACAGACAGATGGGGGAGCACTGTGCACCAGAGAGATTTATGACAAGCATAACATGAAGTAATTAATCACTTGAACATACATTTCTGGGAAAAAAAAATGTTAATAGCAAATTTTCAGCAGTACAGTCCAGCTTTTCCAACCTGTTTAAATACTTATCATTTAAAATTAGCAATCTGGTTGCATTCATAAAGGTCACAAAAATATTTATAGTTCAGGCCTCTTCACATTAACTGCAAGGCAACTTGGCACTGCTGTCAGGAATTCTTTCATACCAATAAGGGACTCTTAGGTGCTACTACTAGAGAAGTATGATTGTGCTAATGAAGTATCTGCAGGAGGGGGAAAACTGCCATTTCATATAGATTATACTATAATGTTTCTGCTTAAGCCAGTGGAATCATTTCCTCATTTATTACAATAGCTGTAATTATAATAGCTGTATCATCATTAATAGCTGTATAATGGCTGTGCAGTTATTAATACTGAGGTACAAAATCAATTTAAATTGTCAGAACTTTTGTTATTATCCAGCAGTTATTAAGACGCCTTTTACCTACAACTTTTATTTGCCCCCTAAGAATACTGAAGACTTAGCCTTGAGGATATAGAAAAGATGATAAAATCATTGAAGGAAATTCTAATTTTCCAGAAAATTTGAGCATAACTTCAGCAAGTAATTTTCAACCTTTTCGTATTACAAACACACATCAGTTCAGCAAACCTGCCCATCTAGTCATTACCAAAACCAGAGTGGACTCCTGTGATAGTCCTGATGACCATAATTATGCTCTGCACTCTTTTGCTACTTTTTCCTTCTCCCATTGCAGCTTTGTACTTTACTGGAGCTCTTGAGGTCTTTTACTCTGGTAAGTGGAATCTAATGAGCAGTATACAAACTGATTTTGCTGATGAATCGGTTTACCATGTAAGACCTGATGTTTCAGGCTTCTTGCAGGGGAGGAATACAATGTTGCAGAATTGTGTTGAACAATCCACCTATCTCCTGAAGCAGAAAGGCTTCACTGCCTCCTATGAAGGCATTGGATGCTCAAGCTTTTCACCTGTCACACAAGTATGAATTCATCAGTCTTTGCACAAAGTGTTGTTACTGAGAGTATGTCCAGTGACACTGTAAAAAGGGTCTGTATTTTGGTCAAATGAAGATTGCATTCAGCTGCATATGAAAGAACATGATTACATCCATGACCATTACATATCAGGAACTCTTCTTTGAATGAAGAGCATGTAGCTGGGTCATATGAGGAACATAACCTTATATTCGTATGTAGGAGAAGGCATAAGGAACTTTGGAAAAGGAGTCCAGAAGCAAACAGCTGTAAAATTCATCTAGACAACAATTCACACTTTGTCCCTATCTGAAGAAATCCAAGGAAAAAGAATGATGATTAATTAAGCTGTGAGTCAAATGACCTTTTTTTTCTACTGGCCTGTACCCTGTATATGAGGGCCATTCTTCCAGCAAACAGAACTTTCATACAGACAATCCTTTAGATATCAGAACTGTATCAAATAACATAAATATCTCCTATCATTGCCTCATATTTAAATTTTACTTTCAGACTGTGACTCTGGTCAAAATTGACAAATAGAATGGTTTTATGAATCAGAAGTCTAGATTGCTGCATTTATATTAATTCATAGTCTAAGACTGTGCAATGAGCATGTCTTGGAAAAATGCTATCTTAGCCACATCTCAAAGACAGTGCAATCTTATGCTCATGTGTATTAAAGTAGGAACACACAAATGCCATGTGTTTGGGACTGACTCCATGAACTAAAGGACCTAAACTGAAGGGAAGGATTATCACCAAGCAATGGTACCTCACACCAGAAGAAAGAAGCAAGAAACAGTAGTGCAGGTCAGAGAGTTTTGCATTTGGTAGGGAAATTTGCCATGTTGGGGGATGCTATGCCAGCAATTTAATCTGTGTTTTATTTAATTCACTCTGGTTGCCTTGTCTTTTGCCGTTTGACATCCAAGATTCACAGGCCCATAATGACATGCATTAGTTAATTAGTTAATGTTTCTAAAGCACTTTGAAAATGTAAAGCATTGCGCTGAGCACTACATATGAGAAATTGATATGAGGATACATTTAACAGTAGGAGTGGGAAATACACTTTTCAGATATGGTAATAGGGGAGAGATAAATATTTTTGCATAATTAAACTAGACTGTATTCTGCTCCTTGTAAATATACAAGAGATATATTTCTGTCATGCCATGCAGCTATGGCATCACTGAGATTATATAAGTAGAAAAACACTATTCACATGCTCATTGGAAAGAATACCACAAATTTATGGTTATGTGTAAAAGATGCACAGCTTTATGCAATATGAGAGCAGAAAATTTGGAGAGACTATATAGTCCATATACTATGCATAAGCTATATGGACGTGATATCGCCTGTCTTTTGAGTGCTGTAAGATAGTACTGACTCTTCATTTTGTGGTGCAGAGAGGGCTAAAGGGGAGCAAGAAGAATAAGAAAATTTTGTATAGGTTTATATTGCCTGACTGCAGTAGTTACAGAGACTTTTTAGGAACATCTAAAATGTATCACCAGAGTCAAGGTGTTTCAAGGTGCAGTATTTAAGATATAGGCATCTGCGTGCTGGCAACTTGTACAGGAACTTGTTGCAATATGGACTTACACATACCGCACAGTGCACTTATGGGCCTGAGTTAGATATGGAAATCGTACATGAGGATGTGACCAGCAGATATGTGAAAAAACATGAACACAGCTATCAGCTGTCAACAGTCACACTGGTATAGGGCAGCTTACATTCAGTTCAGATCCTAGTATTAGAAAGTTTTGGCAGTTCCATGCAGGATAACAGCATGACATGCAGTCATGCAGGCATTTAAAAAAAGAATTAAAGGACACATTTATGGGTGTTTCTAGCACAGAAGCTGGCCCATTATTATGCATTTTTCCTAACCAACAACCTCTGTTTTCTAGATATATCAGACACTAATGAGACCAGGTAAGAATTCTTCGTTATGTTATCGCTGAAGATAAAAACTGCAATTGTTAGGAAATTGGTAAAAAATTTGTAGCAGTTGCAGCACACCCTGTGTCAAAACCACCTAGGTTACCCAATCTTATGTTCTAGATGAAGGTCCACAAAACCCCCAAAGGTAAATGCCTGCATTCAAAGAAAGGTTAAATAAAGTCTTTTAAGAGAAAGTGAGCACTCCTAAAACTAAGTGGTTTATCAGACCACTTGTAGTTTCCTTGCAAGTCAACAGAGCAAGGAACAACAGAAATCTGTTTATGAGAAATTAAAAGAGAAAGAAGAGGCAAAGTCAAAACCAATAATATTTGGGAAATGTCAAAAACATTAAAATACTTTATTTCATTATAATTAACTACAAAGATTAACAAATTAACAAATTAACAAAACTGCTAGTACTAAAGAATATAGAGCTGGAAACTAAATTCTTGACTGAGGACCACAATCACAAATATTCTATAACAGTTAATATATTTTGTCAAAATTTTTCCTAGTGAAAAATTTAGCTCAATTTTGCAAAGAAGCATTGTTTGATTAGTTGACATTGTTTAAATAACAGACACTTCTGAAAATGATTAGTAGAAGTTTCTTTCTCAGCATTTTTGTGGCAAGCATAAAATACAGCCGATGGCTTATTTTAAAAAATTTTGTAAGAAATTGCTATGGTCACCTGCACCACAGCAACAAATGTTACATTAGGGGAAGGAAAGGGAGGCAAGTCGTGCAGTTTTCTGTATAGCTAGAACTGCTTTATTGCCACCCCATAAAAGCTGATTTGGAATCACCCTTTTCCAGTGAAAGCATGTTTATCTTTCTTTACTTGCTGTGAACTACTACATGCAGTCAATCTGTATATCTCTGGAAAGAAAGACGTTAGCCTTCCAACTATGATATATCAGTTTTATCCTATGCTTTTCCTGCATCACTCACTTCATTACATCTGTTACAGTTCTCCCACAATTGGAGACTGTAACACATCTAGTAGTTATTCTTGGACAGACATCCACTTTAAATATGTTTTCATATTTTACAAAGATATTCTGTAAACATATCTGAAACTAATGAATGACCTTTTTTTTGGAGACAACTACTTTCTCTATCTTAAATAAGGCTACCCAAGCTCAGTTTTACTCATAACTTTCCTAGAAGCTATTACGATGCAAAGCACTGTCCTAAAAGTTTTTGATGCACCTTTTTGATGTAACGCTGACCCAGGGTATAAGCAGGTCACTTAACAGTAGCAAACACTTTGGCATGTATCTGTGCAATAAGGAGGAATAGGGTTAGTGTCAAAAAAGGTAATAGTTGGGTATCACAGATTAGTGATACTAAAGCCTGTAATGTACAAGAATGATACTACCATTATGAATTATGAGAATCTGTGACACTTAATGACACAAATTTAAGTGGCAAACACTATAGCCGGTGTTCTTTAGTTCAGCATTAGAGACAATGGTAAAGAAAAAGATCTTAAAAAAACCCACAACCCAGTGGCCAACTAGCTGTGTGATAAATAACATTTTGGAATCTATACTGTCAGACAAGCAATAATATACAAGCAATATATTACTAATAAAGCAAAATCTATTAATCTCTCTTCTAGACAGTTCCTCAGTCACTCTAGAGTTCCTTACTAATCCCCATTTTTCTCAATGTAACCAGTAATTCCCTGACTTCTCTGAACTATAGACAAATTTGATTGACTTTTACTTCTCTTAACTAAAGAATTAATTTTCTTACCTGAGCTTGTTCTGACATGATCTCTGAGCCCATTGCTTTATGTACTTTACTTTCATGTCTTCTGTATTGTCCATATTTTCTAACTTTTGTCCTGATTGAGTCATACTTAAAAATCCATGTTAGTCTGTTACCTATTTTTTTCCTTGTCTTCAACGTAGTTGGCATTTATATTATTCCACAATTTTGTGGTGCCACTCATATGTCTTAACACCTTTTTTTCTAATTGAGATTTTATATTGCAGTATTTTGGGAAGGACATAATCTTTTTTCTCTCCTCATCTCCTGCACACAACATACATTAAGCTGAGTGATTTGTTTTAGCAAACTTGCCTTTGTTTTTGTGCTCAGTATTGGTCCCATTAATAATTGAAACAGATATAATTTTGAATCTGTTCTGGACAAAAGATAATTTTAAGCACATGGCAACCATCTGCCTTCTTTGTGTTCTGTTAAGAAATGAAGAATCTTCTTTCTAGACCAAGACATAGGTTCATTTTAAGTCTTGCTTCATCCCATGGGTTTCTATTCACTAAAGTACAGGATCTTTTCTGTTTTTCTCTTTCTCCTATTTCTTATAGTTTCCTGCTTAAGTTTACTGCTCTTTTAAAATTCATTATTCAGAATAGAATTTGGGAACATTCATGTTTTTTCATCTTGGACTGAAGAGTTAATTTCAGTGAATTTTTGCACTTTTGAGAAAACTTTGACTTCTTAGAGGCATAAGTCCTAAACTCTTGATTCCAGTTGATTTGTTTTAATTTCTGTAAGTTTTCCCTTTGTAATTGAAAATATGTGCATAATAAGGCTGACCTAAAATTTCAAGAGCTGCCCCAAATTTCTGAATAGTGATTTTGAAAGTTTATGCTTTTAATGTTTAATATTTATCAAAAAACCAAGATTTTAGCTGTAACTTTCCATATTTACAAGAAACCGGAAGTAGACAGTACATTTTTTTTCCTCCTCTCTTCTTCAAGAACACCTTGAGGGGTTATATTGCTGTCATAGCTGACTCATAGTGAAGGCAGGTGTGTGTGTTTTGTCTTTGAATCAGAGTCAGTCATAGATGTAATAGAAATCAAAATCTTTCATTTGCAACTTGATCTAATAAAATACAATTACAGTACCATCAGCATGGAGAAATCTCCCACACAGCCTGGTGAGCACCCTGGGGGGTATGTTTTTAGTGTGGTGCACAGTAAATTAACCACTAAGCACCCATTAATGCTAATGAGAGCTCCATGGTTAATTTCCTGAGCACTGTGCTGAAAAGATACCTGTAGGTATTGGTTTTAAGCCTGGCTACCATACATTTAGTCTAATAAAACGTACTGTAAAAAGTGAACAGACCTGCTAATTCGGCTATTAAAGCTGTCCTTACAGTGTTACTCACACAAAACAAGTTAGTCAATCTGCTAAAGAAAATAAGGTCCATGCAGATTAATAGGAGCCATTTTCAAATATGGAGCAAATATATTTGCATACAAGCAGAAAATCAAGTATGCAAAATGAAGCACACAGTACATTTTAAGTCTGTGATTAAAGATGTTCTCTCCTGCCCTGATAACTGTAGTCATCAGACAAAATGGGACAAATTTCTAATGCGCAGCACAAAGATTCTCTCAGTTCAATCAAAGTTGTATATGTGCCATTATTTTTATTGTTAATTCCATTTCAGTGATGAAAGTCAGTTGAAGTTTCTTTTCTCTTTTAAACTGTATTTTGAATGTTTATACTTCAAGATATAATAATAAATCTTAAGTGGAAGTTGCAGCTGTACACTCTTAATGACCTATTTCCAACTCGTGCTACAACAACCATCTCTGATTACACCATCGTTAGCTGAGTTGACCATAAGATGAGACAATGCTATTAAGCAACAGGATCAGATCTCAAGGAAATGCTTTATAATTTCATTAAAATGGAATATAATTTTTCTTCCCATGCATTGGTAGGGACATGTAGGACACCAGTCCCACAACCCTTATAATTTAAACAGATTTAACTTAATAAAAAATTTTAAAATATCTTGCTTAGGTATAGATAAATGTTGATTATGTTTGTACTTGTACAATGGTCACGTGGCTGTAATACCTTTGTCAGCTTTCACTCCTCTCTCCATAATTAAACTTTCAATTAATATATACTCTCCGTAATCCTTACTGTTGAATGTATGAGGACAGAAACCCTCAAATATGTTGCTCCTTTCCATGGACAGTTCTACCAACCTTCAGCATTTGTGGTGGTTTGGAACTGGCACCCCCATCCTTTATCTCCTAGAAAATTTTGCAACAAAGAAAGAGAGAAGGAAGCTTTTTAACATTTTGGTTTCATTCTTCTATTATGTATTTCTTCAGTTACACACATTATAAATAGGCTGTATCTGTTTTCCTCTGGGTTATCATTCTTTCAGCACAGGAAAGGAGTACTGCTATAGAATCTTCAGCAATTGCCCAAAGTACAAGCCAATCCTTACATTTTATAATTTTTTTTTTTTTAGCATAGCACTAGCCACTAATCAGAACCACTGTGCAGGTAGAGTATAAATGAAGAATCTGCCCCAAAAATCTTACAACATAACCTCAACATAAATTGCTTAGTGGAAGGTTTTTGGTAGAAACTTTGTCATAGCCTCACTAGTGGGCTTCAGCTATTACACACATCATTCTGTGCTCACTGAAACTGTGATAGTTCTGCAGCCTGCACAAAGTCTAGAGTGAAAATACTGAATATGAAGATTGACTAAGATGTAAATTTAGACAATTAAGTCATCAACTCAAAGCAGTTTCAAAGACATCTAATTATGTTTAAATACATTTAACATTGTACAATTTCTCTATTAGGTACTAAGTAAAGAAGTAGTTTTTTCAATAGTATGTTGGTGTGCTGGTTTTGGCTGGGAGAAAGCTCATTTTCTTTACGGTGTCTGGTATAGGGCTACATTTTGGATTTATGCTGAAAACAGTGTTGATAACACAGGGATGTTTTTATTACTGCTGGATAGAGCTTGCACAGTGTCAAGGCCTTTTAGGCTTCTCAACCCATCCCACCAGAGAGTGGGCTGGGGGTGCACAAGTAGTCTGGAGGGGACACAGCTGGGACAAGGTGACCCCAAATGACCAGATGCATATTCCATACTATATGGTGTCATGCTCACCTTATAGCGCTGGGAGAAGAAGGAGGAATGAAGGGGACATTCGAGTATTGGCATTTATCTTCCCAAGTCACATAAATGTGATGGAGCCTGGCTTTCCTAGGAATGGCTGAACACCTGCCTGCCAGTGGGAAGTGGTGAATTAATTCTCAGTTTTGCTTTGCTTGCATGTGTGGCTTTACTTTACTTGTCACAGCATCTTCAACTCAGCCAACGAGTTTTCTCACTTTTACTGTTCTGATTCTCTCCCCAGTCCCAGTCTAGGTGAGTGAATAAGTGGTTGCGTGGGGCTAAGTTGCTGGCTGGTGTTAAACTACGTCAGTTGGATATACAATTAATATCCTATTGGGTCCTAAAGCGGCATTTAGATTAGCTTTTAACATGTATTTGGAGGTGCCCTCCTTTTGAAAACCCAGTGTACAAATCCTGCAGTGAGAGTGTGAGCTCTTGATTTTTAGTGTCGCCTCCAAAAGGTTTTTAAAGGGCTTATCGGCTAGCAGCTGTTCATGGAATGAACCATCATGGTTTTATGCACATAAAGAATCCTTAGACTTCACATTAATGTCACCCCTTTTAAACTCAGTCATGCTATTCAGTTTGTCTAATGCACAAACTTAGGGAAGCATACAGAACTACAGGTCTTCCTCTCATGGTAGAAGAAACACATATACAAGTATTAAGCACGCAATTCTTACCAGTTCCATCCCCCCCTCCCAGTCACATCTCTACTTAAGCTATTTCAATTGCAAGTGAATGTTTGCTAAATAATTGGATACTGAGACACCTTCTTGAGACACCTTTATCTATAGCACCATCTAATTGCTTACAAATTTTTCCATTAGGCCCTTTTCACTTTTTTAAATATTTCCTTTGCCATATTCTTTCCTATACCTGCTTCCTAGTAAGTTAAGCACAAATTAGCCAATTTTCCTTCCCTCAGCCATTCACAGACCAGCTCCATAATCTTACTTTAACTTGTCTTAAAATGTTGTAAACTAGGGGTTCAAGGGACTGATCAAAGTTACTAACTTTACCTTTAAAACACTTAAATAAGCGTTCATCAGATTTTTGCTTTCAGATCAAAGTGATACAGTACACAAAGCATTTCAGCTACAATAATGCTGAGGTGCCCTCTGGGAAAAAGAGCCTAGATTTTTTCATGTTAATGCTTATCCATTCTCTAGATTTTGTTGCAAAGCGAAAATTCAGGATGTTAGTCACACTTCAGGTTGCTCACAAGAGGTTAGATTTTACCATGCCTGCATGGAGCGAATGTCAGTTATACACCTAATCCACATCTGAAGTTGATTCTCTAGATTTGCAAAAACAGTTGTATGTGATCAAATAGAATCCTGTGAGAATAAACACCAAGAAATTCAGCATTTCTTGTCTGAAACTGTGTTTGTTTGTAAAGACTCTCCAGACCTGTAATAGTAAAGTGCAAGTATTTTAATAAACATCAGCAACCAGATGCTGAAACACAAGTCCATGAAAAAATATATTTGTGTGCAAGGAGTAAAACATAGATTATTCTTCCTAAAACAAACTATTGCCAGAATGCTCTATAAGAGAATACTAAATAGTTTATTTTCTTCAGAAGAATAAAAGACAAAATGCTGGAAACATAAAGTCAGTGAAGGCTTGACTATTTTTCAGCAGCACATGTTATGTGATTTGATAGCAAAAGAAAAAAAAATGCTGGCACTTAAAACTGGCAGTATAGCTATCCATTTAAAACCCTGTATCAGATTACCAATACCATGTGATGTCTTATATAAAGCTGGATAACATTCATGATCAGTTTGTATCCAGTACAAAGCTCCTCATAAATAAATAGGGCTAGAGGCATGTTTTGATGGCAGAGGGCATCATACTGCTCTGTTCTTATTGAAAGATGGCCCTGGTTCAGTAAAGATATGTTTTGTTGGCAAAAAGTCTGCTATCATCTGGTTAAGTGGAAGGATGTTCTGACATGAAGCTGAAGCAAACATTTAAGCTTAATCTTGAAGGCAAGTGATTTACTTTGTAGCATTTCAAGGCTATTTATTTTACAGTACAGCAGCTTGTTTGCCTGGAATCAGTGTGACTCACAAAATCTTGTTAAAATGGAATATTAGGATGAGGAAAGAGAAAAATAAAAATAAAAAAAAAGAAAGGAAGAAGAAACAGAAAGAGTTAGAAGGAGTTAGAAATATAAATAGAAGAAGAAATAAGGATTTAAACAAAATGAATCTTAGTGAATGAGAATATATCAAGTAAACATAAATTCAACTTTATCTTCCATTTGAACCCTTTAATGGAGTCCTTGCTTACTCTGCCCGGCAGTTTCTTTTGCAAATAGCTTCATAGGCATCAGTGGAACAATTTCTGAGAGTTACTGCATTTTTATGTCACTAAGAAGTGGACTACATAGTCTTTCAAATGATAATTAACAGAAATGATTGCAGAGTAGTCAGAAGGAAGAGAATATATGTTCTATAAACTCAAATATCAGAGTACCAAAAAGAGAGAATAGTATTAACCACTGGGAACTTAGTATTAATCAGTCTTTTAATACATTTGCATTTATCTCACACACAAACACACAAGTCTTATTTTGCATGCTATTTCACTCATTATTTTTCTATAATGAATTTGATGAATTAAAGGAAATTCTAAGTCTTAGGTGGTACCTTCCCTTCATTGCCCCAAAGTACACCTCTTTTTCTAATGAAGTGAAAACATAATACAGCTACCATTTTAAATGGAAGTAACCACTAATCTATGAAGATACTACTTAATATAAATACAAGCTGTAAATTCTGCAGCTTTTATCAATGCTTTGATATGGTAGTTCCCAGAGCGATCAGCTATCTATTTTTATATTATGCAAATACAGCTAAGTCTTTATCTACAAGTTTAGCCTATAATTTTTGTGTAGATATCTTCATTGAATCATCTAGATCTTAATAAAATTTGTCAGTAATCCTACAAAGAAACTAACTTTGATAACACCCTCAGTTCAGGAACCATTAGGTAATCATTTATTCTCAAAGTCAGATTTTTGGTAATACATATATAGCAATGATCACCTTAAAATTTATCTCATTTGAAAGATATGTTTCATTTCAGATTTCTATATTATTATAAGATGCCACAACACTTTCAATATGCACAAAGCCCCTCCCTAGTCTCTCACATTTTTCTCAGCTTAGCTTGTTTTATGCAATAGTTTTGCTGTGTAAATGGCTTGCTGTTGTAATACAATGAATCAATGGAAGAGTAGATGACAGCTGAGGATCTGTTTTGCCATTTTCAGCAACTGGTGATAGTGAGATTATCCTTAGAAAGGGTTCCTTTGATGTAGAAGTTAAAGATGCGTCTGTCACTGCAAGTCAATGGCCACCAGCCATCATCTCTTCATCATTTGTATGTAGGTGTGACAACCTCCATCTGTCTCTGTTGCTAGTTCCAGAGCAATCACAGGGTTTAGAGAAAATGTGTAGGTAGATGGAAGAAAGACATAAGGCCTGTACAAAGAATGAACTACTCTCTCATCCTCACAGATCACAGTATTAACTGGTGGAAAGGAAATACAACTAAAAGACAGAAGAGAAAGATTCAGAGCAGTGAGTGGGACAAATGAAATAATCCCACATGGAGTCCATTTCTGGCCATGTTGATCTTAGTCACATGCAAAAGTTGTGCTGTGAGGTTCACATGTGAGGCTGTCAAAAGTGAAAAACTACTTTTCCTAACACTGAAGACTACCACCAGAACAGATTTCAAAATAAGTTGATGGACTGCTTACTGATCAAGCTCTATCTTTGAGTCCCCACTACAGAGAAACAACTGATTCCAGATAGTTCACAGTCTCCCCTTCCACGTAATTCAGTGCTTGAACTCCACTGTTAGTAAAGAAAGAATATAAATATGGGAGAGTTGTATGTGCAGAGAGTTGGTTTCTTTTTAGACAGGACATGATGATATCTAACAAAATGAGAAACAGAACCAATGACAACTTCAGGTGTTAAATAAGAAGACCTTTAAATCAAACAAAAGAACATTATTTAAATCTCTGACAAAAACTTTCTACATATACATTTGTTTTACTATCTTAACATTTGTTATTCTAGTATTTCATATTTACATTTTTGATATTTGTTTTTCTATTTTTTCAAACAATCTCATTATAATTTGAGTATTTTTATATATATTATCATCTGTATGTACCAGTCTACAAGGGAAAAGAAAAAAATAGAGAAAACAAAATATATTATTTCCGATATAGTAAAAAGGGGCAAACAATATTGTCTTACACTGTTTACTCATAAATGAAATACAATTGTTAATTTCTATTTCAACTAGGAGCAGTTATTCAGAATTTAAATATGCTTCCTGAGTGCACAAACATTAACTTTCAGAAGAAAGCAACTGCACCACTACTTTATATTTGTAAAAAATCCCTTTAATCTGTATTGTGACTACCCTATTTGATGAATTTATCACAGCATCCTTTCCTTTACTACTCAGCATTGGAGAAATTCTTTGATTTTGTAAGGAGCAGATATGAAGACTGATTCAAGTGCAACACAAATGAGACCAACTCACTCCAGCATCTAGGTATAAAGCATCAGAAATACATTAACAATAAAAATAACCTGAAAAGACAGAACAATGCAATGGTATTAAATAATATGTGCAAACATACTAGAAAAGAAAACTGGTTGAGAAGCAAAAACCTGCAGTTCATCTATCGGTCAATGCTCAGAATCACTCCAGGAGGTGCCAGGTGTGGCTCACAGTAACCTGCAGAGTCTTTTTCCTGTGGGACCTTAACAATTAATGATGTCAGTGGAATCTCCCAGTGGGCTGGGGGCGGTGAGGCTGGTCTTTCTAAAGCTCAGACTCAAACATGCTTAGAGACATCAGGAAGTTAGTGGCTAAATGTATTGGTCTGACCCTGGAAAGTCATGGTTAAGAAAAGACAGTTTATCTGTTTGCAGATGACCAGAGTCTCCTGTTTAATGTCCCCAAGGACATGTAGGAGTTATTGTCCAGTTTGAAAGTTCTGCAAAGCTCTTTAGACTTACAGTATCTCTAGCAGAAGTGTGAAGTCAGTCTTGGCCAGATAAGGCCGACTCTGTAATGCTCAGAGTAACGAAAAATCCCATTGGTTGTGTGCATTTCAGATGCAACCCTGCAGATGCCAGGGTAGATGATGACAGCCTGGTGTATTGGCTTGGCTAGTAATCAGGTACTGTCTAGAGAAGGGATATGGTGATGATCCACAAGGGAGGGCCATCACATAACACTTGTCCTTACCGTGCCTCACAGTCAAGAGATTTAGGCTGCATATCCTTGATAGGCATAACCTTGCTATTATGTGCTTCCATCAGCTCAGTCCCCGGGCTCTTCCGTGATTAACTGAATAATTCCATTTGCAGGACATGATACCTAGCTCCGCATTTCTGGGGCACTGTACATTACTGGCACTGAAGTTAGGATAATCACAGCTGAATGGTCATGTAGCTTCTCTACATGATGACACAGCCCCTCAGGTCATTATTTGCAGAGGGCTCCAATCAGAAACTCAAACACTGCAATAACCTTAAAGCTAATCTTATCATGTAACAAACAGACTTTAGTGGGAGAAGATTACTTCTCTGTTCTGGCAAACTTGGATAATATCTATATTGTTGCTCTGAACTTTGGCTATGAACCTTATAACGTAAAAAAATAACCCAAAACAATGTCAATAATATCCTGTCTCCCATGTGATATACTTCTGTACTAGCCTCTGCACCAGCCTTTGCTCTCACCTTAAAATTTATACATTGCCTTTTACAAAGAAAGAGATACTGAAGCTTTTATGGTAGTTTTGAGAAGATGCTTTATCCTCACACTGACTGGCAGCAGAGAAAAGCAACTTAGAAAACTGCTTTTTCATGGAGTAGGTGAGCAATAATCTATTAGAAACAAATTGTGATCCTGCCACAGCAAATGGAGGGAAAACATTCAGAACTGTCACACAGCTAATTCAAATTGAAGGGTATTAAACAGGATTTTCCCACAACTAGCTTGCATATTTTTTACACTGCATTCTTAAAAATATTCTTTCAAAATGTGTAACTACAACACTAAATTGATGAAACTCTTCCCGATATCACAAAAAGAAAGAAAAATAAATTGCTTGTGGTGTGAAAGACGATTGTAAAATATACTACCATGAGATTTTCAAATTTCAATCATCTTTTAATATTAAATTCAGAGTCAAAACTAGACACATTCCTTCTCAAAAAAAAAAAAAGCATATATGGAGTTTCATCATTGCAATTTGGGTGCCTGGTCTTCAAAAGTGGTAAGTATTCAACAACATTAAAGGTGAATGGAAAAGGCAGATATACAAACTACACATGACTATTTGTATATGGACTTCTACATACTTTCTTCTCAAGCCCAAGATCACAAGTAATATATTTAGGATGTATATTTTATACTTTGAGTTTTTATAGCAAACCAGAAATGCCAAATTTAAAATGGCTGAATGGAAAAATGAAATTCTGCCTACTTTTCAATCATAAGCATGTCATCATAATCTCTTTTCTTTTTTACTATACAGATTTACTTCAATGTTATAAAGAAGCCTTTCTAGTCATGAAACTGTTACTGATAATTTCTTTTTTATTTATTAAAGGATAAATTCTCCTTCTCTCACCTTTATGCTCATCCTACAGAAGTCTGATTGGCAGGTATATCCATGCCAGAAACTATCCCTGTTATCCCAGGTGTATGATGAAGAACACTTTCTCTTCTCATGATCATGATAATATAAGCACAAACTGCATAGTCTTGCTATGTGATATGAGAAGTTATATAAGTGATCTATCTTTCCATAGATGGTTTACAAGTGCATGATTACTTTCTATAGAAATACTTCAAAAAATTTCTTTTAACTGTTAGTATTATATGACCTAGTCGTGAGATTATATGTGTTGAAAATAAAAGATATATTTTTAGAAAAGGGTGGGTTTGGTCTCAAATGTCTGTTTGTAATTTTCCACTAATGTGATGTGACTACAATGAAACTGTGAGTTTCATTTCATGCTTTTCTGTAGCAGGCACAAAAATTTGTGAGATGCAACCTGATGATTTAATGAGATAAATGGTCAATACTGAATTGTTCCTTGTTTTCATATCACATCTGTGGATTGTTAGGTTCGCAAATGTTCAAAGGACTTAAAAAATTGCAAGTGCCCTAGTGTTGCATTTGTTTTGTTGTTCTGCTGATCCAGAAGGCAACTTTTCTTTTTCAATAGTAGCCTGTCCTTTTTCCCACATCACACAGCACCGATGAAGTCAGCAGGAATGGGATGTGCCGCCCAGCTCCAAGCTGCAGGCCATGGGCCAGCTAGCAGGCTCCTGCAGCCAAGGCTATGTTTATGGCACCCTGTTTTACAGGGGCCATTGCCTCACTGGGAACAACTTCTGCTTCCAGTAGAACAGGAGCTCAGGTAGTGAGAGATGTGATATTTTTCAGAGGACATGGTTCTCCTATTTTATCAAGTATCTTGATAGTAGCAAACAAAGCTAGCAAGCTTGTTCCAAAATGAAGCTCTCAGACTGAAAGGAGAAGAAGAGCATTTACAATATGGAATTGATCCATTTTAAGCATTCTAGTTGGCAAATATGTTAGGGGAAAAAAAAAAAAAAAAAAAAAAGAATCAGAGTCTGCAACAGATAATCTGGCATGAATCAGAAACAGTATTTTGTAGGTGGGCCCATCACAAAGCAAGGTCTATTAGGCTCAAAGGACACTGAATAGAACAATGGAAGCAGACAGGAAGTCTGCACTAATAAATATACCCATTGGGCCAGTGCCACTGCCTAGCATGGCATAGATACATACAGAAGGATTATACACTAAATGGTGCAAACACAGTCCAGTCCATCTGTCATAAACATTAAGTCCAAAGGCCACAGGTGCAGATGGCACTAAAAAGTAAAAATTACACCCAGACAGAGACCACTTCGTATAATATGGAGAAGAAAAAAGCAATTCAGCAAAATAAAAGAAAAAAACAAAAAAAAATCCAGTGATTTTTTTCCAATCAATAAATGTTCTCAGAATGTCCTTGGCAATCTCTGCTTCTTCCTTTCCCACTGTTATCATACATGTGCAACATACGTTTTACTTCACAAGAGTACTTTGAGCCTTCCAGATCATTTTTTATTCAGTTAAATAGATCTACCAGTTATTTTGGTAAAAAGGCAAATAGCTTAAAGTGAGATTCAGTTCTTCATTCTAGTGTGCTGAGAATAGAATGTGTTTTCCCTTTGGAGATGGAATGTTAGGCTCCAGGTGTATCTTGTTTGAGGAATATTCCCATACTAAAAAGCTTAATAAAAAGGAGGATTACGTGCTTGCCTCTCTCATAGTCCAGAAAAAAACCCAAAGGAAAGTTTCCTATTGTTAAGTTCTAGAAAGCATACTAAAGTATATTTAATATATTCACTGTATCTCTGTAGATGATGTGCACAATGGTGGCCACACACCTCAACACACACTTTGAAGTAGGGTTTAATTTTCCATGATTTTCTTCTTTCACAATCACCACAGGCTAGTAACCAAATATACAGGGATAAATCGGAACAGACCACCTAAAAAGTGTTCTAAGAACAGTGTATCAAAGTGAAAAAAGCCCTCAGATTAAACACTGGCACTTCAAGAATTTTTCTTTAGCTACCAAATCAACTGTATCTCAAAGCTGTGGAAGTCAGAATTTCAAGTTTGCTCCTTTTCAGCCATTCTTTGATGCAATTGTAGAACTTGTACAAGCACTTCTCAAGTTGTCAGCAGATTAAAGGAAGGATGCCAATTCTTTAGCAGCAAAGTATAAAAAGAGTTTTAAAATTATAAACAAATGCTTATATCTTTGATGTGTTGTTGGATAGTGTTTAACAAAGAAATAAAAAACATCCAAGAATATAATCATATTCCAACTGTTTAAACCCATTGAAACTCTTGGCAACCTTAGTTCCATTTCAAAAACACTAGTAGTTTTATTGATACCAAAATCTCCTGAACTTTTTCTTGCCACATGGATATCTTTCCATCCTAGTCAACATTGTCTATTGTGCCTCATTCACTTTGCTCATGAAATCTGTCCTTCAGAAATCACTGGGAAAAAAACCAGTGCCTTTGCAATAGCACCAACTATAAGATTTATAAGCAGGTGAACAGGATGTGCTGCATTTTCTCTTTCTTCTGTACAGAGTTTTGTAACTGGGCAGCAGACACTATAATCACAGAAAGGATTACACATGCTGTTTCTTTGTTGTATTTGCAGCCAAATACTGTAAAGATCCAATAATACAGAAATTAGTCAACCGGTTGTTATTTCCATAATATTAAAGAGTCATTCAAAAAGCCCCAAGTTGTACAGTTTTTAATTCTGAAGAGGTACATTCCCGCTAAACAAGGGTTTGAGTATGGTCTCTGCAAGAGATAGCCATGAGCACCACCAATGTAATTTTCCTTAAGTCTCAAATTAAAACCATTTAGAAAGGTTTTGGATTTTTGTTTCTTTGGGGGTTTGTAAAGATCAAAAAGTGTAAACAGTGACTTTGAAGACCTGCTTCTTTACCTAAAACCAAAGGATTATAATATTTCAGTTGTGGGTTTGCCTTCCAGCTGTGGTGGAGTGTCTCATAACCAGAGCATATTTTCATTTGATTAACAGCTGATTACCTGAAGTTATCTTGGCTAGCCATGGATTGGAACTAGGGACTTTTACAGCATGCAGTTTCTTAGTGTTTATTGCCACACTGATGCTGCTGCATTGACAGTTGTGACTACAGCTGCTACTATCTGCTCTGCTTACCCCTGTGCTTCAGTGACCAGGAATGACAAAAAGAAAGTTCCTTTCTCATTGACAAGGTCTGTGGTGCAACTGTGAGCAGGTGAGACCTTCCTCTGCATATATCAAGCCAGCCACCACAGGAATAAATAAATGTGACACCATACCCACCCTTCCAACAAGGCTTACTTATCATGGTCACTGTGGTGATACACACAATATTAGATTACTCATTTCCTAATAGCTTGAAACTTAGGCAGAGCTTGTTCCCATTTCCATTCATGCACTGCAACTCCCAAGTAGCCCTGACAGATGGTTTCCTGTGCCAGGGTGTATGGTATGAATCTAAAGAGGTTTCAACCATCCATCATCACTAGCCATTATTGCCCATGCCCTTATATTCTTATCTCTTTTTTGTGCTACTGTGCACCAATAGCAACAACTAAAGATAATATTCTTGGTGTTAGGGCTCAGGAAAGCAATGAAGCTTCTGCCTGGGCCCCACCTAGAGTTAAACTAATTGAACAGGACATGCTACAACTATCCATGCAAACATGAGCAGAAAATAAACTACTGAGAGATAACAAAGTGAGAAGCTAATAAACCGTATAGATAGTGCAGAGAAGGATGGCTGGGTTTCACAGGCAGTAGGGAGACAGTTTATGTGATCATTGACCAGGCTTCACAGAGAGTTGAAGGTGACCACTGGGGACCTTCTGGTGCAGTCATGCAAGGCCAACAGGGAACTGCAGTAGAAATTCCATGCAAGGCCATGAGTTCATTAACAGTTGTTTCAGAAATACTGAACTGGCAAAGTGATGTAGCAAACCTGGAACCAGTGGGGAGAAAGAAATTGGGACAGGCTGCTTTTTGGGAGGAAACTGAAGCAGGAAACTGCTTTGAGAAGTTAAAAGTAATATCTAAAAATAAAAAGGGAAAAAGGTAAGAAATACAAGTTATGAGAAGTCATGCAAGTCCTGTGAACTGTGCTGCCTGCTGGGTAGTCCTGGATTTGGTCAGCCCAGCCCGAGTCAGGACTACAAACGAAACTTGTAAACATACAATGTTAATATCAAACTTGCTTCTGCAATAAGGAGGAATTGAGTGGAGCAGAGGTATTTTCCCTGGCCTAGCAGAACATCTGGATGAGACAGATTGTACATTCTGGCACAACTCCAGGACTGATTACATTGGTACCTTCCCAGCCACTTTCTAATATCTTTTAGAGTATAAATCCATACAGTAAAAGATTGATTACAATATATTGCATATTCCCAAGTATTTCTACCAATGACCCAAGAGAGCTTATGGTTCCTTTCCTTTTACTTTTAGCTCCCAGTCCTCACTGTTAAGTCATGTTGATATGGCAAAAGGAAAAGGCAGACTTACAAATATCTGCTGATCACTCTCTTTGTTCTACTATTTTCACATCCAAGCAAAAATGCAGCAAATTTCTTATGACTTCCTTGACACAGTTCTTTCATCCTAAGTAAAAATATTATCAAATTTCAAAGGAAAATAAAAAAAAAAAAACAAACCAGTGCATAAGCACCATCAAATCAAACCAAGGCACAGTTCAGAATCTGTAGGCCTTTGCTTCCCCAGCAACAACATTCACCCTCCTGGCCAAACACCTGTGCTCAGTACATTTCCAACACCCTAAGAGCAACAGCGAGAACTACTCTGCAGGAAGAACCCTCCCAGCAGTCATAGCAGGTTCAGAGCCATTAGATAACATCTAGAATGCCATTTTAATACATTTTTTCATTATTACCCATGTGAAGACAATACTTTGCCCTTACAAAGTAGTATAGCATTACATCTACTGCCTAACTTCAAGGACATCTCTTGCAACACTTAGAGATTTATTAGAGCTCCTTAACACCCTAAGTTCAGCTGATGCATACAAATTATTTATTATTATTATTATTCCTTAGGAGGCAGGAAAATGTTACTTCAGAAATTACAACACTATTCTTTTCTTAGGATTGCTCTGCCTAAAAATGATTTTTTTACCTGCAGGCATCTCTTCTCCAGATTAAACAAGGCCTTCTTTCTTGGAGTTTCTTCACAGGGCATATGCTCCTGCCTCCAACCATCCTGACAGCTCTCTGCTGAACTTGCTCCAGATGATCAATATCTGTCATGTGTGGAGGTAACCAGAACTGGAAGCAAAGTTCTGGGTATTGCCTAACCAAGTAAAAAGAAATCACAGCTTTCTTTGATCTACTAGCTAGTCCACTGTTGACACAGCCCAGTGCTTTGTTACCCTTCATCCCTGCCAGCATACAATGTTTAACCCACTTCCACCAACACAGTCGGGAAGTTATTGAACAGGGTAGTTTCTGGACAGTCCACTAAGGAACTCAGACAGGGCAGAGTCTGAACCTTCAGCCACTACCCATCCAGTTTTCTATTTGTGTACCAGCCCATCCATCTAGTCCACAAGTACATTGCATCAATATGAGGATGTTGTGAGAGATTGTGCTGAAAAACTTGCTTAAGTCAAAGCAGATGACATTGCTTTAAACATGAATTAATCCAGCCAACCCAAACATCTCATTGTAGAATCTTACCGTGTTGGTCAAGAACTAAAATCCCTGCTACTCCAGATCACTTTTTTGTATGAGAACTTGGTACAAACATACCAGGCATAAGCAATCATCTTTTCTGTGGTCATCT
The DNA here is from genome assembly GCA_013400415.1 of Scytalopus superciliaris. Taxonomy (NCBI): domain Eukaryota; kingdom Metazoa; phylum Chordata; class Aves; order Passeriformes; family Rhinocryptidae; genus Scytalopus; species Scytalopus superciliaris. Next base: position 344,038 of record VXBX01006671.1, read on the forward strand.
TTACCACAAACGTTTAAGCTACCAGAAAGTCTTTACTCATGTATTTTCTCTGAAGTAGCATAAATCTGCTAGCAAAATGGAATATTTTTGACACATGCAGTCACATGATTAACACTTCTGCAGAAGCACTACTAATAAAATTGTTACTGGGAAAAATAGATTAAATATTTCTGTGAGTCAGGTTCATGGGTAATGTGTTTCAGTTTCATGCTGTTTAAAGCTGCAGTTCATATTTTTTCAGACTTTTATTCATATTTCATCTAATTTTAATTAAATGTTTTCTTAAGTTTAACATGTTAAGTCCTGGAAAAAATTAATTTCCAGATTAACTTTTTGAGATCATAAAATATAATATTGAGCTCCCAAGTATTTTCCTGCAGAAATTTTGTAATGTTCTGTGTATACTCATATGCATATATAGATATAAAATATAAGTGTATTGACAAAAAATACAATATGTACAAATATAGATAAAAAGTTTCCAGAAAAGCATGTTGATTTTTCTGGACCAACATAAAACCTTCAAAGAATGGTCAAATATTCAAATAACAAACAATTAGAAATTCATTGTATTTACAGTGTTGGGAAAACCTAGTGCATATAATTGAAACTGAGATCAAACATTAAATTGAAAAAGGAAAAAATAAAACTCTGTACTTGCTAATAGTTTCTCTTCTGTATAGCCTACTTTTAGTAACACCCTGCACTATATTGAGTGATCACAAACATTTATTACAAAAGATCTTGATGTGTTACAAAGTGTTCATAGAAGAGTTATTCTGTACAGTAAAGCCAAACATAATTCAATTTTAGAAGAGATTTGTTAAAAACATATAGGTCTTCTGAAGTGACTTTTGTTTGTAAACACAAACATGAGTACATTCTTCAAAAATGGAATTCACATTTATTTCTTTTACAGTTGGCAATGTGAATATTAGCCTCTTAGAAATACATAGGTGTAAGAGAAAAAATTGAGACATTTTCTAGTAAAAGGGAATGATTGTCAGAGTGTCCAGCAAGTCTTAATGCCACATATACCTCAGATTTAATGTTGACGTCATTAAAGCTACAGTTCCTCAGCTGTAGGTCACCCATACAGTCAGTTAGTTGGGTTTTTTACTGTTCCCAGATATGTAAGAGACTCAAGATATCAGCACCTTATTGATTTCAGTGGGAGGCAAAGACTATCAAGAAGAGACTGAAGTCTAAAGTTTGTTCTTGCCATATGAAAAAGTGAGGAACTGAAAAAGACCCTAGTATTGACTTGAGCTACACAGTGAAAAGGACAGGGAGCAAACTTCCATCAGAACTCCAGGATAAACTGAAAAACACACAAGCCGAGATGTACCATCCAATTTAATGTAGTCAGGCAAAACCACCATTTCTGATCCCTAAAGCACATTAGAATTAAAGTTGCTTCCGTAGATATGTTTCAGTAAAGTGATAGAACCACCAAAAAGGAAACTGTTATATTGGTGTTTTCTTGTGATATATGTCTACATTTCCCAGAATTATACCAGTTCCTTTGGCTGTCCTTTAATTCATGAAATGGATGAAAAATCTAAAATTTTTTCTCCCTATTGAATGTTTGAAATCACAATTTATTTCCCTACATTTATCATTCTAATTTATGGCCTCCAATTTATCTAAATTTATTTTGCAATCTGTAGATTGATAACTTAATTACCAGTAAGGAGTCTGAATTTATTCAGTTGCTTGTGCAAATGTCATAGTTTCCTTGTTTATATGAAGAGATTTTCACTAGTGCTGCTGTCTTAGTCACAGATCACCACTGACTGAAGCAGTACTAGTCCCTTCTGGACACAAGCCTGCATTTTTTTAATTCCTGTTTAAACAGAATACACAGCTTTACAATGAAATGACAGACACCTGCATATCAGGTAACATAAAAATGTTGGAAGTCACTCCTGTACACATATACACTAAGAATGCAGAAATTTATCCCTGACTTAAACAAACACAAAACATAGTTATATAGTGGCAGGATAATTTAACCAAGTGTAGCTACTTTGCAAGGAAGAATTTCTACAAAATCAGGGAAAAAAAAATCAAAGACACATTGGGAACAAAATGTTACTATACCTGCATGAATGAAAGTAATATCACAATGAAGAAAATATCAAACGTTAATCTACAAAAGACTGGGAACTTTAGCAATAAGGTATGCCTTCTGTTTCTTAGTCATGAACAACTCTGCTACAATCTTGTATCTTTGCTCAGCATTCAGGTAAGAACAGCAAACTTCTTGCATAGCTTTATATTTGACTAAATGACAGGTTTCCAGCAACATTATTTTGGTCTCTGAGTTCTGGGGGTTTGTATTCCATACGTTACATGGAGAGAAAAAAAAAGCAGACCAAATGCTAATGGAATTTAAAATGCAAACAAAACTTAATTGGAGCAAGAAAAAGACTTGTGGACTTCAACATTGACTGCCTACAACCAGAGCAGTGACTATGATTAATTAGAAACACCTCAACTTCAGCCTTTACACTACTTTTCAGGAAAAGCATTTGAGGAGGAGCACTCCCTCCCAACACCAACTAATGAAGAGAATTACTTACTGTAAATGAGCACTTCCACTGTGGCTCAGCTAAACACAACTTCTCACATCCTTTTTAACCAACAAAAAATAAGAGCGATATGTAAAAGGCAATTGAAAAATATTGTGTGCCAAAATGGTATGGACACCAGAAGTTTGCATGGGGAAAGAAGGCAGGTTTCACTTTTGGAGTCCAGCCTATTTTTTAAAAACACGATCAAAGCCAGGAGTGAAATCAGTACTGAAACTATTTCTCAAATTCAGATGAAGAACTGTACTGAACTGAATGGAACTGAGTGCAAGCTTTTGGTAAAAACTTGGATTCATAGTGGAAATTATCATTTAGCATGCCATCACTTGTATACCACACTATTAGATCGGACCCTGTATTATGAAAGAAAAGAGATTATTTCTAAGTCTCCTTTGCCCCAAGGAAAAAGAAAATGTTGGAACAAGCCTGTAGAGCTTCTGGTCTCGTGACTGATTCGAACATCAGGACTTCATTGCCTTCAGAAAATCCAGGACTTTATGCTACATGTATAAATGGAGATATCTACATGAAAATCTGGCTGTACTGGATTGGAAGACTTGTAAGTGATGTTACAGAGAGTGAAGTGTAGCAAAAGTGCATCAGATATGCACCAGATATGCAACTGCAGTTTATAACATCTCTATCTCCCACTTCAATTTATACTGCTGATAGCTGTATAGATAGCAGGGAATCACTCTCTTGCAGTAATCCTCACTTTAAAGCCTTTGGAGCTTCCTTCACGCTTACACCATCTGACTCTAATGATGCACAGCACAGGTGCCTGTGAGAAAGGGTTGCAGTGTCTGTCTAGTTCCTGTTGCTTTTAAAAGCACAATGAGGGAAATGAACAGGAAGTATGATTTTCAAAGGTGATGGATTCTCTTCAATACCGTCATAATCAATTTTAAAAAACACAAGAAAGGTAAGCAGAACAAGAGGACTTGCAAGAATATTTACCTTTTTTATAGCTCTATTCTCTCTAAAGGTATGGGAAAGTTCTCCTTAAACTGACAGACTGCAGATGTAGGTTGATATTAGAATCAAAATAGAACATGACCCCTTTTATCTGGTGATAATTTTTTTGCAATTCCTTAACATTCAACAATCACAATTTAATGGAAGCTACTTTTCAAAGTACTTAGTTAAAGTGCAAAGAAACAAAATGGGGACAGGCAGATTGCTCTTTCTAGATCCACAGAAATCAGCTTGAACAGAAGCTTTTCAGAGAGCTTTTGCAGCTAATATATGATGAAGGATCTTTTCATGCACAGACTATGCGCAGTGATTCTTTTCCTTGCTTTAAATCACAAAAGGAAACCACGAGCAAACAATGGCTTTAAAAAGTGAAACAAAAGATAATTCAACTTTATATACAGAGTTTGTTTGCCTCTCGACCCTACATATAGGTGTATATGTACAAAGAAAAGACTTTTAGAACAACACATAATGATAATCATCCAAACTTGTTAGCAAAAATGAGAAAAATTCTGTTGATACTTTAAGTATTTGAAAACTTGTTTCCTAAAAATTATCCATTCTTCTATCATTCTGTTTGCTACACAGCCATCAGCTAGATGTATTTATCACTGCAATATATGTAATAAGTATTACACACAAGTTTCAATGATTCCACCAAATAAGGTTTCTGGTATCTCTCTGCCAGCGATAACATGCAATGAAATGTGTGTTGTTGTTTAAATTGTTCTGTTTAAGCAGTGTGACATTATCATATTATCACCAGTATGTTTAATCTATCTTTCAAAGAGGACAAGAATATTGGCTGTAAGCTACTGTAAGCCTTTACCCCATTTTAAAAGAAAAGTTGAAGATCAAAAGTACAGACCATAAGTACACAAAGCCTTGGCACTCTGCTTCCATTTCAGCACTCTGTGCTGACCTCTACTGGTTTCTCCCTCTTAGCTTTCCTAAAAATTAAACAACCCACTTTTATTCAGCTTTTGCACTCTTTTCTTCAAATTCAAGGATATAGTAAATAATAATCAACCCTGCTAGCTTGTTCCTGACTGAAAGTCAAAAAATGGTCAACCTTCCAACTATTGGTTGCAGTTTATCTGTAGTGGATGAGACACTATGAAAAATCATCTGTTAAAAACCACTGCCTAATAACACATATACAGCTGTAAAAAGATTTTAAAATCAGAAAACTCTCTTAACACATTAATTACTATGACTAATTTGTCTAATTTTTTTATTCAACTGCTGTCTCATGTTTCATGTCATATTAGATGTTTGCTTTATAAAATCTTCTTTTGTTTTGCACACCACCAAGCATCTGACCAGAAGTATTATTGCAACACAAATACCAGAGCTGTGAATATAAATTTACCATCTTCTATCATTCCCATTTGACAGACTTCTGCTTCACAGAACACACTTCTCTCTAGAATGTTCTTCAGAAAAAATATTTGTTTTAATTAGGATAGAGCTCACAGCTTTTATACTACACACCAATGGATCAAATACAGTAGTATGTTTGACATTATGACAGTGTGTCTGTAAATGTTTTGTCAAACCCAAGTCATTACCCTGTCTTACTGAGAACAGCGATGCACTCACATCTTTTATACCAATAAATGCAGTTCAAACCATCCATTTTCTGACTGATCAGAAAAAAACACAGTTCTTTATGTGCCTTACAGTAAAAAGCAACTCTTGTTAGTCATAAGTAAATGAGCAAACTTTTCCATCCTCCTTTACCGAAGAACACTTTGGTTGTCAGTAACACCCAAAACTTTCCAATTTTAAAAGCATATTTTTAGATTCCTTGTTATGCAAATCTGTAAGTATGAATAACAGTTTTACTTATCATAAGAACTTCATTTCCTCTCACTGCTCTATCAGTGACTCCAAACAATTTTTTTAATTTTTTTTTTTTTAAGTCACCTGTGCTGGCTAGAAAAAAACAGTGATTGTTGACCATAAAAACAATGAATCTTTGTTGTTCTGCTGGTTTAGATAGTAGAGCAGATCACATATTGTTAATTCAATTTCAGAATACCAAGACGTCTATTATTCATGAAGCTATTTTGTGTAATAATGCATTTTTCTTTCATTTTTCATGAAAACCTCTTTAGATCCTGAATATAAACAAATCACTCAGATATTCAACATGAATCTATAATATTTTATACTACATAAATAAATAACCGAGTCTGACATTATCTTTTTTTTTTTTTT
>VXBX01006671.1:349881-392992 GCA_013400415.1 Scytalopus superciliaris
ATCCAACTTATGGAACGCTCATATATCTCTCCCTTCTTTTGCGGCAGCTGAACCTTGCATCACTCCATCCTAAGGTTGTCATTGCTTAGAACCACGAGCTGCACACTGGGGAAGCCCTGGCTAGCCCTGTGGGGCAGGGCTCCCCCCGGCAGCCTCGCAGAGGTGCCGGTCCCCCCGGCTCCGGCCAGCAGAGGGAGGAGAGGGGGTGCCCGCACCGACCCGCAGCCCCCAGGACACCGCAGCCCCCTCCGCTCCACCTCCAAGCACAACGACAAGCGGCAGACTCGGCTTCAAGGTCTGTGGTGAAAACCCACACCCAGCAATGATACTGCTTTGTGTCTTTTTTACTTCTTACCTTCGCCCAGTGACTGAGGACGGGTGTCCACAAGGTTGCTGTCCCCCGGTCTTGCTGGATGTGCCACCAGTCCGACTCTCACACTGCTGCTTCTGGGACTTGGATGAACAACTGGATCTGATCTGCTTATTCTGTTCTATGTTAGAAAGAAAACATTTTGATGTTCTGTCACTAGAACTGGGCCTTTGCTCAATGAGCAAATACATAGATGTTCTGAGATTTGCAAATCAGCATCTTTTTACATAAGTGAGAAATAGAAAATCTTGTTAAGATTTCCTATAAACTACAAAATAGTGAAAGACATTGATTTTCACGGAACAAGGTGTTGATTGGATCACCATGAAACCATTTTCTATCCAAGAGGTATTTTAAAGCAATACTTTCAGTCAGCTCTGTGCAAAATATTCCACAACAGCCCCAATAACTTTTTTCCTTACCTCTGGTATCCCAGTGAGGTCACATTCTGTTAAAAACATCCTGTCAAGCTTGGTACAAAAGGGCTCCAAAGAATCAGAATGCAGAAGCTATGCAACTTGCTGACTAACTTTGCTCTGTGTTATTTACCAACCACACAAAGAAAATGCTGTCTATTCAAAACACAGTTCAAAACTCTCTTCACAGAAAGTGAGTGAACAAACAGTCCCATGTCCGATGCTGTAGTCACATCTCCCATGAGGCCCGGTGATAGCTCTGGGGCATGGGACGGAGTGACACCACCAGCAGTCACTACAAGGCACTTTTGTAAACAAGTTGTGTGTGTGTGCAGAGGAGGAGGAGGAGGCTGTTACTTTTGCTCTGTCTTAACATTATGCTTTATTTGCTTTATCATGTTGAAGTAGAACTTCAGTCTTACTTAGTCTACTGGGTGCATTTGCTACAGTCCTTGCACAGGATTTCCCTCACTATAACTTTTATTTTCTTCCAGAAGTGATCTGAAAGGAACACACGGAATTTGTGCAGGATGTAGATTTGGAACCCTGCAGCCAGGTTAAGCAGCAGAAATAGATCACACTCTTACAGACTCATCACAGAAACAGACAGAAACTCAGTGGCTTGCTCTACTTCATGCCCATCAAATCTCAAAACATGTGGCAAGTCCTTTGCATTGATTTGTTAAAGGAATAATCCTCATTTATAAAAGCCATGCACAAGTTTCAAGTGTTCATTATTTCTATAACTCAAAGTGGGAATTTTGACCAAACTTTAAGACTTTGCCTCATTGTACATCTGGAGTCTTAAAACAATTTGGGATTGCTCTAAATATCAGAGGAGCTTCAGCATTTCAGTTTGGTAATTTCAAGTATTCCAAAAATCATAACACCGGCTTTCATTATTTTAAGCTCATCTATTCTTTGAAACTCTTACCCCACTAGTTACAAAGCCACACCTTGTCAGAGAAGCAGAAATGTCTTTTTCAGGTCCCAACAGGAAAAGAATCACCGTGTAGACCCAGCACTTTCAGTACTGAGCATGGACCTCTACTCTCACCAAGCCACTCCAGTGTTTTTCTTTATACTTAAAACAAATCACAAACAACTGTTTCCAGGTGGGAAAGATTAGCAATTGTTTTTATTCTCTTTGTAATTTCATTCTTTGACTGTCTGACCATCATTGGAATCCTTTTTCTGTCACACAATCCAAATCATGCTCACTTCTTACCTACAAGGCAGCCCCTCCCATGCTTGGTTTTCTTTCTCCTTAACAATTCACTAGTAAATATTTTTTCTTATGTTTTCAAGGGTCTAAAAGACAGGTGTTATAAAACACCTGTGGTGTATGTTTGTGAGAAGAAAATATGAGACATAGTGACTTTATGTTGCAAAATAAATATGAGCCTGCCTTTCCTTTTGTGTGGTCTGGATCTGTACCTTTATAAGCTTTTACAGTTTTGTGACATAGGTTCTTTCAAATCTATACTCCAGGAATAGAGATCATTCCAGATATGACATAAAGCACAGTTGACTGCTGATATACTTCAACAACTGAATGGTTCATGATCAGTAATTGAATGGCAAAAGTATAGCTTTTAAAATGCAAAAGTTTTCTAAAAATACACAGAACCTCAAAACACCTAGCTATTTCTTTTATTAATACTTGAAAACAATGCCTTTAAAATATGAAAGATGAATGATCTTGAAAATGAAATTGTCTAAGTAACTCTCAGGATTTTTAAAACAAACATAGTGGTTTCTCAATACCCAATAAACAACAAGTCTTTGGTCTGATTTGGCTGTTGTGCCTTGTCAAGCAGTACCATTTTCCAAAAGCAATCACTTACAGATATCAAGGGAACCTTCACTTGTCCATAATAGCTGAAGATATTACACCAGCCACTATTGCTTTTTTACATAGATTTTAGAAAGCACTAAACTCAATACAAATTTTTCCTCTGACCTTTGTATATATTTTTTTTAAATTTTATTCCAAGTTTGCGTTTTAAGTTCTTCTCATTAGAATTAGTAGTATATTATAGATTAGTGCATATATATTCTTCCTCTTTCCCAGTAACCGCACTTTTCTGCTTAATTATCTATATCTCAGGACCACACACCCTGCCAACTAAAATACTGCAGTAGGTTGATTATTGTCACAGTATAACTATGAGGTCAGGAAGTTTATAATCCGTTTTAGGGACTGGGGAAATCTTGGTTAGGTCTTCCTCCTGAGCTTTTTCAGAGCCCTAGTATCTACTTTTGAATAGGTCAGACCCAGCATGCAGAAGGCTGTACACAAGAGCCAGGTCTATAAAATATTAAGCCCAAACAGCTGACTGACTTTTTCTTCTCTGTTACTGATCCTGTAACAAAATTTTGAAAGGTACACGCTGCTTTTATAGGGAAATTTACCAAATTATGTGAGCCAAAGGAATCTAACATTTAAAGTTGTCTTCAGATCACTCTCCTAATTTCATACTATAATAGGAGAATTTGTCTTTTACTTGGATGATCCTTGTGCCTCCCTTCCAAGTCAGGATATTTTATGATTCCATGGTTCCATAAAAATCAGCAATACTGTTGCAAGAGAGCAAAAAGTCAAAATGTCACTGTGTTGTAGAGACAGTTTCATGTTGTCTTGTTTTGTGCTCTGGATTTCTGTTCTGTGATGCACCTGAGGGGATGTGTGCTAGAAGCTCTTTTTGTCATTTGCAACCTGACATTCCACGTCCCACACATAAAAATGGCAATCATTGAAGGGCATCCTGTAGGCACAATGCTTTTGGAGCCTGACTAGAGATGAGCACCTGTGCTCTTAATTTCTGAGGTCTGGACTGTCAGTGACTCCATTCAGCTTCAGAAGGAGAATCAAGTTGTATTATTTATGAGTCTCAAAACTGAGACAGCAAAGTCAGGCTCAGATTCTCAGAAGTTCCGCCTATCCACCTCTTGCAATCTGCCAATTTAACAAAACCACCTGCAGTCTATATGTGTGCTTTTCAAAAATTACCCCACGCTTCAGTCTCATGGAGAAAGAGGGCTAGAAAGTTTAAGTTGTGATGTTGATTTGCCAAATACAGGTCACATGGGAGCTAAGATGTGAACCTAATAATGCATTTAATGGCAAAATCACTTCTCTCTCTCCCCAACAACCCCACTAGGGAGCTGAGACAAAGCAAGATTGATACTAATTAGGCACACAGAGGAGACCTAGCTGCAGTCACCAGCCTGATACAGAATTCTCTGGGGATGACAGACAACCAAAAATGGAAGGGGTTAGAAAGAAAGAAAGGAACAAAATGCCTTTTCTGGCTATTCACAAAATATACTGATCACTTTAAAAAGTAAATTGAAATACACAAAACCAATATTCAGTCACGTCATTGAAAAAGCATTTAGTTAGGTGTACAATAACTCCAGGAGCAATGTTGGATACCAACGAGTCACATGCTTCCATCAGGTGGTTTAAAAAAAATTAAACAAAAGAAGATTTAAAAAAATTCTGTGCTTCCACCTTTTCCCTGTAATTACCATGAGTTACAGTTTGAAGTGATGCTGAGAGAGGGGTGAGGGGAGTGAGGTGAATTTGAAACAGATAAAAGCTGGGTAAACCACTCCAGTAGTCAGGCTCACGCAAAAGTACTTAACCAGAAACAAATGCTGCTGATGCTTTTGTTCTGGTGTTTTACTGAAGCTTATTCTGGCCTTCTGATGTGCCTCCTATAGGTTGCCTTTGCCAGGCAACTGTGCATGTACTCACAGTCCCAACTGCTAGCATTACCTTTATCTATTTATTTATTTATTTATTTATGTTCAACCCAAATAAACTCTTAATGGCTTAACATAAAACATCTGGATTTTTTTTTTTGAAGCACACTAAATAATAAAAAAGCCAGAAGCACAATAGGCCATGAGGGAATAAAAGGGATGATTGTTCAAAGCCCTATTAAAATGTTTGTTGCTTTATTTATATTTTTTTTTAACAACACAATTTCAGAGCCTTTTAAAGAAGACTCCTCCTCCCCAGTTGCCTGCCAAGATGGTACTTAGCTGAGGGAGGGAGTGCCTGCTCTTTAAAAGATGATGGTATCTATAATAGAGAGAGAAGGGAGAGAGAGATAAAAAGGTTTTCCCAAATACAGTTGTCCAGAAGGGTCAATGAAAAGAAACAAAAGGTATGAGATGAGAATTAAATGGAAAGAAGATGAGAACGTTAAAACAGAGAGGCCTGAGAGAGAGGAAAGGTTTTTAAAACAAAAATGGCTTTGTAAAGGTCGTTTCAGTTACTCTATTATACTAACCATGGTCCATATTTAGACATCTGTCAGGTAGTAACTGTGAAGCACTTGACAAAAATTAACTGTGAAAGCCCTCTTTTACAACATAGGTGAGGGACAGAGACCCACTTACATACAGGAAGAGACCGGGTTGTTTCCATGGAAGACCAAAAGACTCTCTGACAGTGTACCATATTGCAAAGCAACAGGCACAGAAGGGTTAGTCTACCTCTTGGTGCACTGCATTATTTCACTGCAGATATTAAGTAATTTGTCTGGCCAGAACACACGTCAAGTGCAGTCAAAATATCTGGAGATAAAGCTGAGGTCTGTGTTTGCTCTCTTTTTTCTTAGAAGCAAATATTACAGTCTAGGTCTCACTCTTAAAATGTTCCTCCAAAAACTGTTACTGTTTGAAAGCCTGTTCTCTCAAAGTGCTGTCAGCAATCACTGTCACAGATGTGATCACAAACTCCCAGGTAACTCATGCAAATCTGAGTAGAAGATGCCAAATCATCTTCTGCAATTACAGTAAGAGGCCAGTACAGATGCCACTGGTGGCATGTCCATGGTGATCTCTGGGGCTAGAAGATGGTCTGTAGTTTGTTCTGGCTGGATTTTTTTCACAGTTTATAACACCACTAATAGAAATTAAGAATTATGTATCTCTGTCTTGTGTATGAGAAATTCCTGTAGTTAAGGAGGGTGTGTGAAGAGCTTTACCTTTCCCAGTGGGCTACAATCAGCTACATCAGCTTGCACTATCAGTGTCTTTGGGCTCTGAGGTAGCCTACATCACAAAAATGATGCAGAAGCCTTTGGCACTTTCAATCTGTTAACAGCAAGAATGAAATTAACGCAAGAAAATGTTCTCATTGTAGCTTGGATTAAAAAAAAAAATCCAACTCCCAAGGACAGTTTCATTAGAAACACCTCTGGTTCAGAACTGAAATTTCATCCTTTGAAACTAAAAATAACTTTCATTTTCCTTCATATGTTTTCTGATGTGAAACACACACTTCCATATGAATCTCCAAATAAACTTGCTGAACACCTTTCAAGGACTCGGGTACCCAAAATGAATCCTAACTAACCTTAATGAATCACTAACTAACCTTACTACAGATTAAGGTGCAGATAAATTCTTCAGAGTTTATCCTTTCCCTCAAAAGGTTTTTCTCATCTAAATTTGATGTTGTAGATCTCTCAGGTCCTGAGAGTGAGTATAGGAGATGCAAAATACTTTGAAAAGTGGTGTACAACGCATCACTTTGCATGGCACAGCTCTGAAACTGCTAGCACAGATCTCAGCTCTGAGATCAAACCAGGGCAAACTCAAAACTACTTGTCTTATTCCAGTGATACACAGTTTACTGGGCCTGTCCATAGGAAAAAAAGGATCCATCACGTTATTTATATGCTGGAGGCAAACAGTGGAATCTTCCCTAAAGGAATTTTTGAAAGTGTCTGAAATAATCCAAGGTTATACATCTTAGATTAAAGTAACATACTGAAAAGAATACAGCTTGTACATCAGAGTCATGTAAAATTTTCTTTCTTGTATTATGCTGATTTTTGGTGAAACTGACTAAACTGATACATGCTGTGAGGCCAAACAATTCTTTGTAAAATCAATTCAAATTTAGAGTAAAGTGAGAAAATGAAGTTGCATCCAACAGAAAGTAAAGAAAGATTTCCAGTACCTAAAGGAAATATACATTTTATGCAGTGTGGTCAGGATGCTGTAATTTCTTTTTACCATCCTGAAAAGCCAGTGGGATCCTTGTCACCTGAAGCTGTTGTGACCTTTGTTTCTTGCTGGCTGGAAGGAAGGAATCTTAGCAATGCATCCTTCACCAGTGTCACAGGAGGCAGAGCAGGAGAGGCACAACACTTGAGAGCCTTAGAAAGACTGCAGCTGAACTGACAACAGTAATGACTGCAGTCACAGGCATGAGCCTCCTAGAACAGAGGATCAAAAGTGCTATCTCAGTGCCATAAATATACACCTTGTTCAGCAGTGCTTCAGCATGCCTTAAAGTATAAGAATGTGTGGGGAACACAGTGCATGGTTTTCCCAATAATTTTCAGATTGATTACTTAAACCCATTAGATATCTGGGGAATTCTGTGAGGAGAGAATGTTCATCATACAGGTGTTCATTTCAGAATCCTCAATTTAAACAAAAATTCTGTATGAACTAATCACAATCTAATTAAACAATATAGGAACTGCCTTTTGAAGTGTCATTAGCAGAAGAGAGACCATCTTGCTATGAAGTAATTGGAGAGCCCCTGAAGATGAAGGGCCCAGCACCTGACACTCTATATGTACAGGAAAGTCCCATGAGTTTTACACCATGCTGGGTGATAGTAAGGGTGATGCTGGTTTTTTTCAGCTAGAGAGAAATCCCTCGCTTTTGGGTTTGAGAAGAGGTTGGGCTGCCACCCAGTGGAGACAGGTACCAATTTCTTACCGATTTAGCTTCTCAGCCACAGTATCACAGTCAGCTCTCTAACTCTCCAATTGTAGGAAAAAGAACAGCTTAATGATATTATTGCTTAGTAATTCTGGATCGATATATTCTATCTAGAAATTCAAACATGGCTTTTTAAAATCCTAACCTAGGATCTGAGACTGATTTTTTTGCCTTGCATATCTTCAGTAGTGGTTTCAGTAGGACAAAAATAGCCTGATTTTTAATAAATGTCCAAAAGAAATTATGCGAAGTATTTTTTATATTTTTGTTTTCACTATAATATACCTTTATTCTACATCTTATCTGGCATTCTTGTTGCTATTTATGACCAAATATATCTCTTTTACACAGATGGGATCACTTGCATTGGAATTTTACTAGCCAAAAATGTACTATACAAGTATACAGCAAGAAGAGAGGACATTCCTATAAAATATTTAAATAAGACTTGAAGCACTGTCAGGACAGACTTTAAATAGTATTTCAAACATCCTTCTTGGGTACAAGAACCAGAAAGTGGAACATACCAGGGACAAAATAAAAAAAATTAGTATCTTATGGAATTGTGAATGGCTAAAAAAGTGATAATATTGAGAACTTTGTCACACAAAACATATTAAAATTGCTTACTTCAACTTAGATTTTGACTTTTCACAACCAAAATACTTTTTTTCATATATTTTATAGATTGGAAAAAAGAATATAAGCTATCAAAAGAATGCTTATAATAGCTGTTGAGTATTCAAGCTTTCAAAAGGACTGATATAACGATAGTATCCTCAAAAAAGGAAAATTTTGATCCTAAAACAGCTAAACTGCTCACAGTATAAGTCACATGGTCCCATGTTAATTTTGATATTCTGTGTCTCACATCTACAGTGCTGAATCACAGAAATCCCAATTCCCCAACCAGGTATGTCAGATTTTATAGAAAACCTCTGGAAACTTGGAAATTTATCCAATTTTACCCCCCTTTCTCTATGTCTGACAGTTGTGCAAATGTCTAACTTCCTTGTAGGCATTACTCTTGTTTTCATGTCTGTACTTCATCTGACTTAGAGCAAGTGTTGCTTAAATTTCTGAAATATCCTCAACTACCAGACTAGGGAGCTCATTAGCAGCCTCTTCTGTTAAAAGCTATTCTACTTAGGATAATTATTCCCCAGAGAAGATGACAGTTGTCTTCTTTAAAGCTGTATGGTTTAGGCATTCACCTGGGACACACAGACTTCAGACTCTTGCTTCTGTTGTAATAAGACAAGGTGTTTTGAAGCCTATCGCTCATTCTTTCAGGGGATGCCACTTATTTAATGTAGTTGAAAAAAAGCCCACAACAAAACAATGTCACAAAATCAGAAAAGGTTCCCAGGATCATCTTTCTGGGTCAGGTTACAGAATATAATGACACATCTTTTCTCAGGTTATAAAAGAGCAAGTGAGATCCTAGGACAGCAGCTACAGAAGCAGAGAGAAAACTCTTCATCTCAAAGTCAAGGGGCATTTTCCCTTTGTTTGCTATGTTGTTTCTAAAGTCTGGAACAAAAGATAACATCAAAGACTTTGTTTTCTATTTTGAAATGGGAGACTAAAATTCTGTGAATGTGCTGACAGCTCTGGGTGTGTGTTTATTCTAATATTTCTAATCACTGACCTGCTAGGACCAAAGTAGTTTAGTGGTTTAAGAGTTTGCTGCTGATAACTTCTGTCCATGGTTACCAGCCTCAGGTTTGAAGGACAGGTCTGCGCCTTCACTTGCCTGGGAACTATAATTCCAGCTTCAATTGACTTTGTGCTTGCAAACATTTTATTACCTTTGGGTACTGTCTATAGTCAGCTAGATAGAAGAGATTTCTTAAGAAATTTGGCAAAACTTTTAACTAGAAACTTTCACTGCACCTCAGGGAGAATTCTTAACAGTTCAATTAAAACAGAACACAAACTAACATAAGAAAATTTATAGCAATGGACAGATCTGAAACCGTGAAGGGCTGTGATCTTTTCCAGTGGTTCTGATCAAAAACTTCTGGTCAGTATATTTTCGTGCCACAGGAGGGAGACACAGGCACATAAGTTCATTTAAAATGAAGCAAAACCTTAACATCCTGCAAATTACATGTATCAGGAAGGTTGACTAGTCCATTTGCTCTCTCATGAACATAACACTAGTTCTGGAAATGAACAGGATGGCATAGAGGAGTTTCTACTCCACACCACATTATAGAAAAAAAAGAGTTAAAATCCAGGGATATTGGGCTTTCAGTAGTGTACAAGGAAGAAAATATGCAACAAAATCCTAAGTAACCTTCCAAGGAGATATTACAAATGCTGAACTTCTAAGCTTTTCTCTGAAAAGAAGAGTTTGTCCTGGAAATTAGAAGTGGAAAAGATTAATTAGTTCCCACTAAATTAATCTTGCTGTTGTATAAACTACATTTGTTATGGGACCAACATTTTTGTAGTTGAGCTGCTCTGAGCTGCCAGTTAAATAAAATTTAACATTATTTCTTCTTCAGCACTGCACCATCGCTACGTTTCATTAAATACTTCACAGAAGGGACTAAAAGATGCACAATGTCTTCAAGCATTTGCAAACCAGTATATAAACTCAGGTAAAGAAACACTGGAGTGTAGGATGGCTAATTTGAGTTATTCAGAAACTACCCTGCATTCAGCACACTGAGCTTAATAATCTAAAAATTATTTTATATTGTCCAGTTCTTCAAGAGAACAAAACTCTCTGTAAAAATCAGTACACAGATAACAGTGGAAAATGGTCAATAATTTTATGTTTGAAGAAATAATAAAATCAGTTTTTCTTGTATATTATTTTAATATAGAAACCCCTCCCCTTCACTTTATAGGTCAAATGGAATAGATCTGTGTTTCTTCAAAAAGGAACAAAAATTCTGGAGTTATTCTACTTGTTCTCAAGGGCCCTTAACATAATACATTGCACTGCCTTGCAAAACATTTTTTAACAGTAAAATAAATTAGCCTCTTGAAAGAAATCCTTGCAGAATTTTGAGTTACTTACACATCAGGATATGTAGTATTTTTTCAATGCATTTTGAAGAAGCCAATAATTGTTCTCAGCTTAATTTAAGTCACTCAGAGGGCTGAATAAGATGATGTTTTGCCTTGACAGAAATATGTTAAGGGAAAAGGGGGAAAGAAAGCAAACAGTGCTGCCCCATCAGGACTAGTTTTTGCTTAATGAGAGTGGTTGGTTTTGAATTCACCAAAACACTTAATTTTGAAATTGAAGCCCGTGACAGTAAAAAAGAGTGCAGAGAAAACCACTTTATTTAATTTAAGTTTTCCAATCTCTGTATGTAATGAAGATTGTTTGTATTAAAAATAGAAATAGTGATGTGATAAGAAAAATCATTTCAAACTAGTCAAATTATTTCAAACAACGCTTTTGCAGGCATATACTTACTGTGCTATTGTGTTAGAGAATCTGACAAATATGGTGGAGCCCTGACATACAAATAATAAGATACTTATGAAAGTTCTGTAAAAATAATTCACTTTCTAAACACTACAGTAGAAATTACTAGTAGTGTTTAGAGTAGTGTAAACAATGAAGTAGAAATGCTACAAGGTGTATATTTCAATTTCAGTTATAACGAATACAAAATTAATTTCAGACTAAAAAAGAGAGCATGGATAGATGGATTGTGACCAAAAGCCTTCTTGACTTCTTCATTACTTAAATTTGAGTGTGAGTTTCATAAATGTATACTGTGTCTAAAAAGGAAAACAAATTGAGAACATTATAATTGGAGAAAAGCAAGTATTTTAAATGTGGTTTTGAGGTCAATAAATAGATATTACAGACAAATTACATCTGTAATCCCTAATGACTATTTCATCCATTTTCATCCATAACGTATTGACACATTGCAAATGTCAAATACAACCTCTCTAAGATGTGACAGAATGAAGAACTCTGAATAGATAAAAAGGCAGCTTTTTTCTTGTAAAAGAAGCATCATGATATCCTCTTTGTATAACATTAATCTCCTACTGATCCTAGAAATCCCTTCTATTTCATTAAGAAGAACCTAAATATCTTGGTTTTGACTGCGTCTTCCACAATGGGTTTAGCTTAGTTTCCATAATGTAGTTCCAACTCCATGGATCACCCTTAAATATATCAGTGGTTCACTTCACGAGAACGGATCACTTCATATTCCTTTCCAACTTCCTTCCAAGCCACGTCAGCTTTACTTCTACACAAAATCTCTGAGCCCTTCCTCACCACCTGAAGATCCACAAAAGCAGACATCCTTCAATCTACAATCACAGGAGCTGATGACAAATAAGATTTCCTCAGCACACCATCAGCACACCATCAGCACAAGTGGAACTAAGCATTACATTATTGTCAAGAAGCACATATGCTCATCTGAATATAAGAAATGGATTAGAAAAGTAGAAGCATATTGAAGGTGGGAAAAAAAGCGCTACAAAAGTACAGTTTTGAAGGTTTTGCTAGCAGGTTTATCACAATTTTCGTAAAGGTAATTGTTACCCAAATGTACCTCTATTTTAGACTGTGGATTCCAGGCTTCTTCCATAGCTGCCATTGGCTTCCTTCCTCTTCCAGTGAGCTTGAAAAAAAAATTTCAAGGGCCTCTTCGAAAAGTGTCTCTTCAAAAGTCTCTTTCCAAAATCTGGGTCTGAGAGAACACAAAGAACAGAACATTCATAATGTTGCTTTCATCACAGACTGATTAATTAAATACTTTAAGTTTTCCTACATCGTGTCTGTTTTGCTCATCACAGTAATAGGTAAGGGATCTCCCTGTCTTTGTCTCACATGGACTCAGGGACTCATGGGCTCATGGGCTGTCATCTCACCAGTGCAAAGACCTTGGATTGTAGGGAGCTGCAAAAATCTGGACCAAACCCATCTCCACCAGAGCAGGCAAGCAGGGAAACCCCTTCAAAAAAAGGGTGTGACAGTAACCATTCATATAAGGTGTGCATATAGGGAGAAAAGAAATGTGAGCAAGATGAAAAAAATTTGGCATTACTTTTAAAAAGAGTATTTAGAACCTTGTAAGTATTCATGTGCAATATGGAGTGAGCCATATCTGCTGACACTGGAGTGGAATCACTGAACTGATCTCCAGTTAACTATATGTCATTAATTTATCAGAACATTTTTAAATCCTGGTTTGATTTAAACCACATGAGTTAATAATTCTATATGGCAATTTCCTATGTGAAGAGAAGAAACTGAATGGAATTTCTGGACAAGATCCACGTATTAAATGATTCACAGGTGATTCACCTGCTCCATGAGCATATCTAGACTGATTTAGTTAAAAGACAATAATATTAAAGGACCTGGCACTGTGAGATGGATGATGCCAGGCTGAATTAAAAGAATAGAAATGGAAATGTTGTAACATTTGTCTATATTTCTGTGGTCAGCACAAAATATTGGACTTTGAACACATTTGCTCAGAACTTTCAGACTCCTTGGCCACCTTCTGTCTTGGTTCTCTTTAGCAGTCTTGTCTTGTGATGTGAAGATAGAGGATGGTACATTCCTTGCAAAGATCAAATTAAAACCCAGACTTGATCTTGACTACAAATTTCTTGCTATGTTTTAGTTTCTTACCAAGACACTGTCAGCAGATCAGAACATTCACTATACAGAAATTTGCCGTCTTCAAGATCCACAGCAAAACTCTCAACCCTTTGCCCTCATAGTCCCAAAAAGTATTGCAAATGGAAAGCGGGTAACAAGAACAAAAACAAAACCCAATGACAGGACAGTGTGAGGGGAGAGGGAGAAAAAAAAGGAGAAAGAATATTTCAATAGAAAATTATTTACTACTAGTAAATGCCATCAGACACTACAAGAAATCAGCTCTCAAATATTCAGGGCCCATAAGTGTATTTGTATTCAAATTTAAAATCTAAAATGAATATATAATCCATATATGGAAAATATATTTGAGTTAGAGGAAAGCTGTAGGGTAGATCGGACTCTGTAATCAACGTGGATATTCCTTCCTCTTGTGTGGAGGAGTACTTCTATGTCTGAAGAAGTACTCCAAAGAATCAACTGAATTCATATCCATGAACCCCCACACACATTCCACAAAAGAATTGAAAGCCCTCAGACTTACACTCTCAGTGGCAAAGTAGAAATGCAGGATTCTAGTGCCCTTTGGGGATGGAGGGGGAAGAGTTGTCTTACCTCTTTACTGATCGTGGTGAGCCAGTCTATTAATAGATAATAATAAAACTATTATCACAATTTCAAAATTGACTGGTGGACCCACCATATGTGTCTATTACTGCAGAAGCTCTGAGTCAGTTCAATTTTGAGCTGACAGGCTGTGACAATGACTAGAGCCTTACTAATAATTCCCAATAAACAAACTACTGTCAGTGAATAATGAATTTTGCTGAAAGAGGCTAGGGCTGAACCTAAGAATAACCGTTGAGGGAGGGAATTAACATCTTTCTTAACATGACCCTCAATTGCTACTCAAGACAAACAACACCCTTTAAAACAACATCCCGTGCCAAATGTGACCACTTCAAATGTCACCCTCAAAGGAGTTAGCAATGGTTTCTGGGTTTTATTGCTTTCTTTTCTTGTAATGAACTTCTTTGAAGTGGAGACGCTACAAAGATCTTTTACAGTGAGAATACATTAAGAAATACAGAAAACACACTGGAGTGTGTTGGTTCAATACACAATCATGTTCAGTGCTTTTGTAAAAGTTCGGGGTATTTATATACATAGACACATGCAACGCAAGTAACCACACAACACTAGGTCTCCAGGTACTGTAGTACCTCAGGATAGTTTTCTTATTTTTTTCCTGCATTTCTGAACTTTGATTTTCCTGTGAAAATTACAGATTACTTGCACAAGCAGAATCAGTCCTTTAAAGAGTAAATAGACTGGGCCTTTGGCAGAAACCTATGCATATCTACATGACAACAGTTTGATTGCTATTTTCCAGGTCAAGTTTTATTGCTTAAAGCAAAGTATCAGTGATGTTTTTTTTCCTATCAGCTAAGGTCCCAAATCTTATCTTCTCTTATTACAGCTCTGCAGGTCTGTTGAAGGCAACTGGCATATCAGACATGTCGGTACTGAGTGCATTGTATCATGTGATACATCTCCTGTGTACGCATGAAGGATTTTTGAAAGCACATAGCCAAATCATTCAAAGCCATGGATATTCAGGGTGTGAGGTAAAAGATTTCCTTTAAAAGTAATGTTCAGACCCCAAAGAACATTATTTTTATGCTACAGTTTACAGTTGGTGTCACAATCACCTTGAACAACTGACTTTCATTATTGAGAGGATTCAGTTCAGTGTAGTACCAAAAGCATGTATGCACAGATCTATATATATCCCTTCACATACAAAAGCTTTCAGAAATATACTATTCCTATACTAGCTATCTCAAAATTATTGTTACAGATTGTTCATGTTAGAATGATGTATTATATATAAACATATGTGGTATATATTAAAACCAATTAAGGAAAGATTCACAAAAAGTTTAAATCTCACTAAATTTACAGAGCGAGAAGTAATAAAGTGATAAAGCAAATTGCATGCCTAAGATTAGTGATACTAGATATTGCCTGGAAATGCATTAAGACTTACTACTTCTGTTCACAGTAAAACACTCAAAAGAAACCAATGTCTTTTATATTCTCAGGCAAAACTTAAAACTGAGTGAACAAGACATGTCTCTAAAGAACAAGATGCAGATCCTCAAAGGGCTCAGAAAAAAAAGAAACTTTTACAAATTTCATTTGATGGTATACAGAACACAGAAAACCTGGTTATATTGAGAAGACTGTTTAGGTATTTATGCTCTACTAAGAAAAGATAGAGAGAGATTTACATTTCATGTGATTTTGTCTTGTTCCTGTCCTTCTGATCATCTCTCTTAGTTGTCATACAAGAAGGAGAACAAGCAAAGAGGTCTGGTATGGACATGTGTGGTTTTGCTTCATTTTATTTTGTATAAGAAAATCCTTTACTGCTGTTTTGCCTCTGCTAAGCCTACTCAGAGAACTAGCAAAGGAAAATGAAGGACTTGGAATGCTCAGGAAGAGAGTAGCAAGAAAAGCAGCAAAGTATTCTCTTTTAAGGGCACAGCAAAATGCTCTCTTCCAGAGATTGCAGACAGCTGAACAGCCATTTTAACTCAGGCAGCCTAGTTAACTTGTTCACTGTTTTGATATTCCTGAGGTTAACATGGGCATTGATTTCGGATTGTACCTTGAGAGCTAGAAGATAACAAATAACTCCCTACATTCACTTCCCAACACCTAACAATATTAAATTCCTGGGGACTGTCACGTCTGGCATTTTGGAATGCATTACACTTTGACAAGTGGCTGACTCTGCTGGTTCCCTAATGAGTTTATGACAAAAAAATCTATCCAGCTCTTTAAATGGACAGAGATCAAAATCTAGATTAAACAGGATACTTAAGAGTAAGAAATAGTAAATAAAAATACTTAAAATATAACATAGTTTATCACCAGCAGAAACTACAGGATCTCTTATCCCTAGTAAAAATGAACAAATATACTCAGGACTGCTCTGTAGAGTAATGCATACGATCTCTTGGCTAAAAAAGGCAACAAAGATTGGCCGTGATTACCTTTTCCTTCTGTGTAGTCATCACACATCTAAGACACAGAAGAAAACCAGCAATAGAGGTGCCCAGCACTGTTCCTGCTTTTTCCTATGACAGTAAGCTGTGGTTGTCTTATTCTCTTGTGACTACAGAACCTCTTTGTTAGATGACAGGATCTGTTCAGAATTCTGCTATACACCAGTAAAAAAACATCCATCCTGTTTGCCTTGTCAGTTATATCACCTTTATTATCTCAGCATTTAAGTAGCTGCACAGTTCCTCAACTTTATTTAGAGTGCATATAGAAGTGAATGTTTCTCTCAGGAATGAGGTAAAAGTATTTATTTGCAATGTATTGATCCTAAATGACTATCATGTTTCTGTAAGGAGGAAGTTGCAGAGCTGTAAGACAGCTCTGCAAGATGGAAAATTAACCATGGAAGTGGCTTGTACAGGAAGAATATGAATCATTTGTCAAAAGAAAATCAGTCAGTTACTGTCACTATTTATGTTATCTTGTTAACCTTGAAGGATAGAGAATAATAAAATCCTGAACACTGAGATAAAACTCAACTTTTGTGTTCTCTGACCTCTGCAGAATATTGTATCATTCAAGTTCATTGCCTTTTCTCCTACATAATGTCTAGGAGATAATATTGGAAACCCACACAGTGATACAGTTCCTGCCACCAAAGCCATGCACATGTGAAACAGTGAGGACCTGAAAAATGTTCTGAGTGACTTTTATCAAACATACTGAAGTGAGATAGAGAGTCTCTGTGGTGTCAGGATTTACTGGCCCAATAAACTGATGGAAGTAGTAGCAAGGAATTATTTCAAATATAGGTCAACATGTTTAGAAATATATAAACTGCAGCATGTATTTAAGTCTGTGCAACATATAAACAGACATGTGTGACCTTTATTTCTCCATCTCAGCATTTGACTCCTTTTCCAAAGAAAGTCCTCAACACGGTCAGTATTACTTCTGAAAGAATGATTGGACTGGAGTTTTTACATAAGAGGCACAAATCTGCACTACGTGGAATCTCAAACAACTTTATCTAGGTTCTCAAGAAGGGAAGTCATCAAAGCAGAGAGTTTTTTGGTTTTGTTTTTTAAGCAGGACCAAGGCCTACTGGAACAACTACCAATGCATGAAGAGATCAAATAACATAACAAACCTTGTGAATAAAGGTTAAAAAGCAGTTATATGTTTCCTTTTGAACTTTTAGCATACAGGCCAAAAAGTCAGTAACATGAGATGAAAGTTAGGTAACATATGAATATATGCAGATGCCAAAAGACTTAAATCAGTTACAGTGAAGTTTCTAAAAAAAATTATATATATATATCTGTGATTTTACAGGAACAGGGTAGTTCAGAGGAACTAAATTCTGCATGGAGAATTTAGTTAAAGAAAGCTGATGTTAGGACTAAGAGATGTTTGAAATGCTTGTTCTTACAATGAAGGTAAAAGGTGGCAAATCAGAAAGAAGAGAGATGGTCTCAGTAATTAAATCCTGCAGCAAATGACATTATGGGTATGAATACTTGTGTGGGTAGAAAAGCAAAGCCTAACCTTAGAAGGCAGGTGGCACTAAGGTATTATTCATTGTGGTGATTTTGAGCTGAGGCATTCCTTTTCTAGAATGCAAGTTTGAATCATTCACATTTCTGACCTGGCTGGCAAATTGTGATACCTCATCCTGCTGCCTTCTGATGTCAGGAAAAATTGAATTTCCTGACTGCTCCCTTCAAATATCCACTAAGAAAAATGGCATTTAGCATCAACACTTGGTGGCCCACACCAGCAGATGGAAGTTTTTGAAACGTACAGTTTCACATAGAGGCAGGACAGATCCTGATTTCTCCCAGACCAAAGATGAGTGAGTTTAATGGAGCTGTTTCGGGATTCAGCCTCAGATGAATGAAGTGGGTCTACCCATAACGTGGTAGAGTATTGTCTCAAAACTCTGTACCCCAGAACTGTGTGGTGAAATCTTGTAGGATGACAATGATTCCAACTGACTCAACTCCACCTTAACAGTCAGAAGACAGCAGCCTCAGCAGAGTGGGGGTTCAAAAAGAGAACATCTCCAAGGAAGTCCTTATTAATAGCTTTGCAAATAGAATGGAATTGTATATGTGCTATTTTTTTTTCTAATTTTCATAGTTTATGGGATTATTTAGAAAAAACTAAACTTTCTAAGGGTGCTGATTTTGAACTCTGACATTAGTCAGTTTATTAGTATTTAGCATAAATTCTATGCATTAACATTCTGCTGGCATGGTCATTAAGAGATAAAAAGCAATAACAGAAAGTGAAGAAGAGAGAAGACTGCAGAAGTTGGTGAATGGTGTGAGTGGGGTCATGTCAGGAGAGAGGTCATAAGACAGTTGAAAATTCTGTCTAAGGATATAATTACAAAGATAGTGATTCCCCCAATTCTTGAGCACCAGTAGAATAAAGAAGGTGTTTTTATTTCAGCCACTTTTTCATTTAATTCTCTACCAAGAGTAAAATAATAAAAAGAGTATCTCATGGATCTGTCTGGAGAAGGAATAAAGATGTTCATATAAGAATAAGTATTGTTGCTATTTTTAAAATTGTAAAGCTGTATCCACTGCTCTACTTCAAAGGTGCTGATGAATTTTTAATCTGCAGGTAAAATTAAAATATTTTGAGATTCTGAATGATATGATGATGAATATTTTTCCAGGCAAAATATTAATAAATAAAAATTACAGACAAATTTCCCTCTTTGTGAGACCAGTACTTTCTCCTTAGCCCCTTACTTTATTTAATCCAAATACTACCTCTCTGGGCACACAGATTAACACCTAGCCTATTTCTGCAAAGGCAGCTTAAACAACAGAGAAGGAAAAATTCTGAACACATTTCTACCAGTGCTGCAGTTGAGGTTTTTTTATAATGACGTAAAATCTGCAAAGTAGCTTTTGCCAAAGTAATGAACATAGCTTTATCCCTGGTTATAGTGCAGAGAAGAGAATCAATAACACAAAACTGATTAGGGAAAAACAAACAAACCAAAACCAAACCAGAACAAAATAAAAAACCAAAATAAACCCAGGAAAGAAAAAAAAAAGGCAACAAACAAGAAAACCCCCCAAGACAGTTTCTTTTGCAAAACATTGCTGCCATGCCAATCCCAGACCAGATATCTCTGACCTAGCTTTGTTCGGACTTGAAGTTTTGGACTCTCCTGTGCAACTAAACTGTCCTCTGCACAAAACTGGAGAAAACTGAATATGAACCATGCCTGCCTTTTTATGATTCTCAGTCCAAGAATTGCCAGAAGGGGCATCTTCAACTATTCATGAAATTACAAATGTTTTGGGCAGATATAAGTGATTCCTAAGGAAATTCATCATTCTCATATTTTGTACATGTGATAATGAGAATGAGCTCCTCAATAGCTCCAATCATTTGTCTACTATGATATATTTTTTAAAAATTGTGATATCTCCACTGAAGGCTGATTAAAATATTAGGAGAGCACACTCTACAAATACTCTTTATGACAAAGGCTTTGACAATGGGATAGTTTTCTCTGAGAGACATTCTGGACATTTTCCTGAAGGTATCCACAAATAAAAGTTGTACCTTGAGTATACCTTGAGAAAAGTCTTTTTAATTTATCAACTATCTGAAAGAAATGGAGACCCCAGGGGCAACCCCCCCACCTCAGGTATTCACATGTTTTCATGTGGGACTGCAGCATGTTGACAAAAGCAAAAGCCATTCATTTCACTTTTGAAAGTCCTTTTGTATTTCAGTTCACACTGTCTGAATCACTGCCTCAGTTCCAAGAGAAAAGTTTCTGCTGTTATGCACCAGACTTAAAAATGAAAACAAGTACAGCTTTCCTTCATTGATAGCCAGAGAGGAAGTTGTCACTCTAACACCATAGGTCATGTGTTCATGTTTTATTATCTAAGAAAAAAAACCAGATCCCATTCATTCTGTAAATATAAAATTTCCTATCTGTATCTACGTAACAGCTTTGAGTTACAATTGCCTAAAAAGCCAAAGACAGTGTTAAAGTTTCTGTCTTGTGATTACAAAATCACCAGGTTACTATGCTTAACATTAACTTTTCCCCTTCTATCTTTAGCATTTTTCTCTGGCTCCTATCTTCTTTTAAGCATCCATAATAATATCATTTCACACTAAATTTATTTTCCTTTGAAAAGAAAAGAAAAGAAGGCTCTTACTTGTTAGAAGTTAGAAAAACAGCTCCAAGGGCACGGTGATACTATGCTAAAGGGAAGCTTATAATGACAAACTTTTTGAAGAACTTGGATCTTAAAACCTGACCCCGACACAGACACACAAGTTTCCACAAACTTTGAGCTCATGTGATCAACTTTATCCTCAGCAGCAGCTTCTTCTTTTCTCGTGTACTCATATTCAAAACTTCCACTCCAATGTACACAAATTTACTTACTGCCTGCAGGTTACTTTGCATTTACTTCCTCTTTGTGATCTTTATTATTTACTTCCAGGCCTCCAGCCCTGCAGAAAGATATACCTCAATGCAGTGCACTACTTGCCTAAGAATTTTCTCTCAAATACTTGTTGCCTTTTGGGGAGTACATATTCAGACAGTAGAAACAACACTATTATATTATTTAATTAATAATTGGCTTTCTACTGAACTCAATGATCTTAAAGGTCTTTTCCAAGCTAAATGAGTTTTGATTATACAATTTTATGAAAATATTCCAGGCAAAATAGAAGACAAAATGACATCTTCTTGGGATAATATCCTTAAAAGTGACTTTGAAATCTGAAAATCAAATGTAAATGTCTCCTTGATATTATCTTAAATTCAATATTGAATATGTTTTAGAAATTAGTATTTTAATAGTTCAGTTAATACTTGATTTTATATGGTCTATGCAATATATAAATGTTCTTTCAGAAAACCCTCTTGGTTTATGTTCTTCAGAACTTCTTATCTGTCTTTTTCTTGTCAAGCCCATCTTGATTATTTTACACTCTTCAGAGAAGGTTAATGAACTGTGACTCTAAAATGCTATTTTGCATATGTTGAGTGCATTCTGTTAAGGCCAGAATTACGGTCTGGTTTGAGTATCCATGTTTTCTGTCAATTAGCACAAAATTCCTGTCTTACACATTCTGTTTTGGGCAACTTTGTTTATGCCCAAACAGGTCTGCATCAGAATTCAAACATCACTGCAGCACATCACATCATATGAGTATACAGTAACATAGCTAGATGGGCTGGAAGGGGTGGGGGAAGATACATTCATACATTCCAATTCATATAGTGGTAACTAGAATTGCCTTCATCAAATATTTTATTCAGGCATGACTAAAACTAGTCTAACATAACATCCTCAGGAGGATTTAGAAGTGATTTATCTGTTATAGTTTAACATCAAATCTATGTTAGTAGGTATTTCTTCATTGAAAATTCTGGAATAGGCTCCATGTGAAGAGTTTCATTTTCCAGATATGTAAAGAAATAAAGGCAATTAATCACTTTGCATAATACAGCACTAGTAGCTAGACATGCTGAAGCCTTGGACCACAAGCTGTGAACTTTCACCCTAAACTTTTACCTACTGGAGGCAGCTCCAAAGCCGGTCTACACTGGAAGATAAAGAAGCAAGGAAGGTTGAAGCTGCCACCTGAGAGATAAGAGAACAAACAGCCTGCCTAGAGACAATGAGGAGACCCAACAAAGAACACAAAGACTTCGGATTCCAGTATAATTATTGGACTGAACTGTCATGTGAGGAGCAGGAAATTTAGACTGCAAGAGTATAAATGCCCCACTTCTTTGTTCTGGGTCCCTCTCTGGAGGCACCCTGCTCAGACATGTATTTAGTCACAAATTAATTAGTTGAATTTTGCCTGAGGCTCTGCTCAGGGAAGCCTAGTCAGGCCAGAAGGGAAAACATCTGCATTAGTGTGTTTGTCTGGAGTCAGCACAGTTGAGTAGAGCCACTAACCATGGCAGGACTACAGAGTCTCCGGTGGTACAGATGATTGAGTGTGTAATGACTTCCATTTTCCCTAACAAGAAAACTTCACTTCTGTGTTGAAAGTGCCAAGAAACAACTTTCAACACTTTGACTTTATGAATCCTAGGCACTCTCCTTATACAAATAATGTAAATTGTCATAGAAGAATTAAAATAACATTTGCTTTCCTGGGAGTGATGTCTGTGAAACAGAAGAATTGGAAGAGTATTGTCTTAAATTCCTTATTACTTCCTTCTTAATCCAGCTTGCTGACTGGACTTAGTGTCTGCTTAGTCCTGTTGAACACAAACTCTGCATGCATTTTACACATAAAGGAAGCAACAAAAAGGTATTATTTTTTTTTTTTTGTGGGGGAAATGCTGAAACAAGCCTCAAACAAAGATAGTAAATTTAAAAGGTTTTGCACTCTTCCTTGTCCCCACCCTCAAAGATTTTTATTTATAGTGATTCCTTACAGATAAAGTATGGGAAGTAATCTTTAATCTCTAAAATTATTTCAGAATCCCAAACACTTAAGTGATCCTGCAGGACAAAACATAGTCCCTATCAGGTCTTCTTAATATATTTTTAATGAAGTGTAATGTAAACCATAACACAATTAAAAAAAATATATAGCTTTCCCTTTTTTAGAAAAACCCCTAGGCTGCCATCAACTTAAGAGTCTGGTGTTACGTCAGGAAAATATCTGTATGTTTGCTTATCTCAAACACAACAACAAAAAAAAAAAAAAAAAAAAAAAAAAAAAAAAAAAAAAAAAAAAACAAAAAAATAGGGAAAAGGATAAAAGATTTAACAAAGGTNAGTCACAAGTTAGGGAATAGGTTAGAGACTTTACACAGTGTTCTCAACAAAACAATAGACTATCCCACCAGCATAACTTTGCATAAATATGTGCCATCATACCACAATCATTCTGTTAATTAACAGAAAAGTACAACAAATGTTTCAGCTACTGAGAAATACCAAAGGCTAGAAAAGCCTTATAATCTGAAATGTTCTAATTTTGTAGAAGGCAGAAAAGTATTAAAAGGGATTTAATGTCTGCAGTATGGAGGGTAGTGGTGTGTGCTAGTTAAAACTGGGGGGAACAAACCAGGCCGAGGAACAGCACAATCCATTTATGCAGCACACTTCTCTGTCAAAAGCACAGTCTTGAATGCAACTGGAAGGAGAAAACTGGACAAGTAAACTTTCCACTCTTCAGCACTGAGGCTCTTTGAAAGGAAGATGAATCTATAAGATAATGAGAGAAACATTTTGAAAGCCTGGACATCAGGACTGGAGAGGGCCAGTGTATAATGAATGTACTGAGATCCATTCCTTGGTAGGTTTGGAAAACAGGCCAAATATGCAATAAAATTTATGGCAATCAGGAATTAGGAAATAGACCTTTATATAACAACTGAAACATCCATTTGCTCTCTGGGCTATTTGCATGACGAGTTTTGCATTGATGGGGATTAAGCGTTCAGTGTTTGCTGCCACAAAGCTTGGTCAAAAATCATGATTAAACTCCTGGTGAAATGCTGGCTATGAGCAAATTATCACTGACAAAACATTCACTGGAAATAACCAGGGTGGGAGTGTGGAAACTCAATGTTCTGAGTAATGCTACTGGGAAAGACTGACAGAAGGGAACTAGTCAGATAATATCTCTTCCAGCCTTCACCCACCAAAATTCCCAGCTCTCTGCACATTTAAACTGTGGGTATTAATGTTGTCATAGATCACTCTGATTACCCTATGTCACATGCAGTAGTGACTGTCCTGGAGTGATAAACAGGAACAAGAGTAACAGGTCTCATTGCATAATGATCACAGTGTACTAATAATCACATAATTAGGGTGTTAGAAGTCACTGAAAAAGAGAGGGTGAAACTTTAAATTAAACTCTTTATTAGGTCAAAGTTCCTTAAGATACACTTCAAAGTAACAGTTATAGCAGCTGCAAGAAGAGATGAATAATAAATACCAAAAAATTATAAATGAGTAAAATGGAACAGTAAGAAACAAGAAGAGGAGCAAGTATTGTAATGAAATAAAAACATGTTCATACAGTAGTGAAAGATAAAAATGAGGAAAGAAGAAAAAATGTAAATCAATTGTGGATTTTTCTTTCAGAAAGGACACAGGAGACAACAAAAACTACCAGTATAAAGGAGATTAAAATTTAAATCCCAGGTGTTTGTTTATAAATGGTACACATCTCTTGAAAAGGAGCTAAAGAGATTTTTTTTTTTTTTTGTAAAGCAGACAGCCTCTACTCATACTGCTTTGTTAAGGTAAGGCACAATAACTGATTACTAATAATACTGTGCAACTGAAGGGCATGTTCATGCGAAGATGAATACAAGCTGCAAAGAATAAGCTTTGAATTCAAAAGTGAATTTGTTGACCCACATAAGCCACACATATACAAATTTCATTAAAATCACTCCTAAATTTGCTTAGGAAAAGCTCATATTTTAAAGTTCTGAGATAAACAGAAAGGCCTGCCTGCTTTATTTTTTCTGTTCTCCTCTTATGTTCCTGTAGATTTTTTTATTGTGGTGAACTAAAGCATTTCTGTGAAAGTAAATGACGGCTTCTGAAATGTCTAAGCTTTTTTGGGAGTTGGAGAGAGAAGGAAGTGAAATTCTTTTCTGGGAGGAAGTGGCTCTTTTTCAGCAGCAGATTGGATTCTTACCCTCACTACCTGTGCTAAATCATAAAATAGAATAAAAAAAAATCATGACAAATTCTCCAGCCTGTTACAGCTACTCCAGAACTCCTTCTCAAAAGTCCAATAAGAAGTCATTTGCCATAACTGAGGAATGAAATATGATCATTCTTGCAAGTCTCCTTAAAAAAAAAAAATAAAAAAAATAAAAGTAGCAAGCTATGTCAGCTTAAAAGAGGCACCCTAGGATTGTAGGACAAGAGGTACAATATCCTCCAGAGTAATTCAGAAAATATATTTCAGATTTTGCCAAAGAATCAAACTGACAGAGGTCAGAATCCGGAACTGCCATATCATTAACTTGAAGAGAGAAGAGAATAGGAGAAACACACTGATATAAATCCCCATTTGTTGATGGAAAAATATCCCATATAGCCCAGAAAACAGAACCACTGATAACTGAATGGACTTGGACACAGAGTCTTAATTTTATCCTCACCAGTTTCAAAACAGCAGCCCAGCATTACACAGACAGAATCACAGTTGGAATTAAACATGTATTATTATATTTTCTAACTGAAGCACCACAAACACTTTGGTAGCAGTAACCATATAGAAGTTTTTCCCTTTCTTAAAAGGTACATTGTTTTCCTTTGTGGGGGGAGCTGCCAATGCTTCATGGAAATGGAATAATGGAAAGGTCAAATAAACGACAAGATTTTCTGTATCTCCAATTTAATTAATCTAGCCCTCCAAAATACTAATTAGATTAATCAGACATTAAACATTCAATTCAATCAATTAAAATTAATAAATTAAACCAAAATTTACTAGACAAGATAAAAGATTCTATTTCTTGTGGCTAAAATTAACACACAACCCTCTTCAAAGTATCTGGTTATTAACACTTTACAGGGCGGAAGGAGGGCTTCATCCTTTTGTTTACCTGTCTGACAACACTTCAGCAGTCTTGCTCTCTTGTCAGACTTACTCTAACATGTAAAAGGGAGAAGTATCTGTACACCTCCTTCTTTTTATGTATGTACTTTGAATTAATCCTCTCAAACATGACCTCCACTCTGCCTTCTCAAAGACTGGTAGTTCACCTGTTATCTCAGCTCTGCAGCCAAAATGGGGTACAAAATGCCTATGCCTCTCACTGTGCCCTTGAGAGACCATGAAGTAGACAGAAAAACAAAGACATTAAACATATGACTGGCCACTCCTTACCCCTCACAGTTACTTAATCTTTCTTCAGTTAAAGCTATATTTTCAAATAGTATAAAACAAGAAAAGAGCAGGTACCTCTCCTATTATTTTGCCCCACTATACCACGAAAGAAGGCAAGTTTTCCAGTGCAAAACAGATTTAGCACAGTAAAGAAAACACACTTTCATGCCACTTTTGTCCTGAATGTTTTTTTGTTTGCCTGGTGAGTCAATGTTAATTTATGACATGTTTAACTGAATTGCTTATGGAATGCATTGTGGACATGCAGATTTTCTTTTCTAAGACATAAATTCTTGTAATTCTCAATTGTTTTTCTTAGTGAAATATCATATAGAACTTCTTAGTTTAGTTTAATAACCAAACACTCTGGGGTTCCTCATTTGGGATCAACATAAAAATAAAGCAAGTCTCTCATACTGGTGTTTTGAGAACTGAGTTTTAATTTCTTCTACACTTTACAATTTATTGATTTCTGTTCAAGGGCCACAGTGATCAGAAGAAGCTTGAGGTAAACCAGAAGAGTCAAATATAGAGTTAGCATGAAGTCTACCCAATCCTAAAAATATTACACGTATGTATCAAGAATGCATACATCCAAGGGGAAGTTTACTTGACATTGTGTACTGTAACAAACTCAAAAACTTTTCTTGGAAGATTTCATAAGAAGCTTAATGCATAGTGTGGTTAAAAACATCTAATTTGCTAAAAAGAATAGACTCCATGTGAACAGATTTCCTTCCTTATTAAAGCTGGATAGAAACTAAATTCGTCAGTAATCCAAAAGAAACACAGGAAATATAAAGCTTTAGTTAGAAAATTTATGAGCAAAAGACATAATTTCAAGATACTGGAAACACTGAAAATACTGAAGAGAAAATAAATGGTCTTGTATTTTCGTGATTTTAAAACAGAATGAAGCTAAGGGCTACCTGACAGATATGAATAATGATGTGTTTATTTTTGAAATTAAAGAATTACACATTTCCTTCTGTCAACAGAGCAATCAGCTTCATAAACCTTTAAACAGTGAATACTGACTTTTTATATCTCTCTTAAGGATACCTCAAACCTCTCTTAATGGCAAATGACATCTTGTAGTAACAGTTTCTAAGGGACAAATTATGGAATTTTCCAACATTTTTGTTATACATTTAAGCCTTTCCTAGTTCTCAAATGGAATACTCTGCGGGGCATTTATTTCCTTTTTTCAATACAGCAATACTGAAGATCTGTCTTTTGTTCCCTGAAATCTTTACATCATAAATAGTACTAATAGAGTTTCACTCAGTTTCTGCTTTGTAGAGTGGGATTTGTGGGTTCCTGAATTTTTCAAGATGACTGTAAGTGCTGACAAAGTGTGTGTGGCCCAGTTCCAACTTATTTCTTCCTCCATCAAAACCTCATTCTCTGTAATGTTGCTTCCTACTTGTTTCTGTCACTCCAGGACTTGGATACAAACAATAAAGAGTGACATTAGGTTAAGCAGGCAGGGTGCATGGATCTGAAAAGAAATCAATAATTTGTAAAGTGTAGAAGAAATTAAAACTCAGTTCTCAAAACACCAGTATGAGAGACTTGCTTTATTTCTATGTCAATCTCAAATTAGGAACCTCAGAGTTTGGTTATTAAACTAAACTTAGGACTGAGACTTAATAGAGCTAAGTCATATTGAGGAAATTCAACTTTTATTTTTAATGAGGACCAACAACTTGTGTGAAAATAAGCAACAAGGTTGAAGGCAAGACAAGGCTTTCACATTAAAATTAATAAAATTCCCCATTTAAATAGCAGGAAGTTATTTATGAATGACTATATGTACAGACCAGACCTCACAGGCAGGTTTATTTTGCAAAGGGAAAAAAAAAATTACACAACTAGAGGAAAAACTATAGGAAAAAGTCTCAGATGGAAAATACAGGAAACTTCTGTAACTATTTCTAAGTGAAGATTGTTTTTTAACTCTGACAACTCCTAAAATTCTATTATTCATTTCAATGGGCTTTGTAGAAAGGTGAAGTATGTGAAGTAATACAGGTGGGAAGCTGATGGTTTCTCTTGAAGCAGTGGAAGGATCATGGAATGTTAAAATGTAATCCTCCTCTGTAAAATGACTACATAAAGCATTAGCAGTTTCCTACCCTTTTATCCTGAACCACTCAAAAAAGACTTAACACATTTACCTCTAGGTTAGACCAAGGTTCAATTGCCAGTTCAGGCTGAGAAGATTTGCAACATCATCTACCAAGTGGATACATTGAAGACTGAACAAGTCTTCAGTGACAAGATAATAACATATGCAAAAGTTCTGAACACTAGGTCTTGTCTCTGGGAACATCTTAGCCATGAAACTTAAAAATCACCTTAATTTCCAACAATTAAATACTTAGTGTAAGTGACATTAGTCTTGTTAAACCTTCTTAAAATTAACAACTTCAGCACAAAAACTGAAACCATGTTGTCCTAGAATATTTCATAACATAGGAATTATCCCGGTCACAACATAGAGACCCATGGAAAAGCATCTTTTCAAATGATCAAAAATAAGCATGAGTTATAATTAATCATAGCAAGTCTGGAGGTTTTTAATTCCCAGTGTTTCATTTCTGTTCCAGTAATCTATAACTGCCTGATAATGCCTACATTACAGCCTTTAGTAGGCTGGATCCTGCCTGCTCTATCCCAGCATTTGCTTAAGAAGCTAATTGCAGTATCCAAAAGTTGTGGTTTCCATACTGTAACAAAATGTCAGAATGAAAAATCTTATGTGTGTGCAATACACAGATTTATTTTGCAAAATATGATATTTAAAAGTAAAGGCTGATCTGCTTTATTCAGCTATTGCCTTTTTTCTGTATACGTATCATCAGATTTGGATTTTAATTTTCTTAGTGAATTATTCCTTTTTGAAATCATAACTGTATGCTTGTGGCCTAACTGCTTCCACAATAATAAATCAAAATATTGCAGGGAATACAGGCACCACAGAAAACACTATGAACTCATTCTTCATACAGAGACTACGAGTAACAATAAGAAAGGCGAAACTGAGATGTTAAACATAAGAAGCCTTGTCTGAATAGAACACTCATCATTTCCACGAACTACTAGCAGGCCTTCAACAGACTGCTAATTCATATTTCCCTAGGAAATTAGTGCAATGTACTGTTACTGGAGACTGTGCATCATAGCATGAGAAATATCTTCATACAAAGTATCCAAGTTAGGATAGTACATATATCCTTGCTAGATGTAAATTGTTCTTAGCAGACTGCTTTGTGTGCTCATCCCTTTCACATCAATGTAGAAGTATTTCCATTGATGTCAGACTCAGTCTGAGTGGAAGAAAGTCACAAGAACCAAATTTAATTTTAATTATTTCTAAAGAGAAATTCCAATATGAATTTGTAATTGCAGACATACATGTGAAGGCATTTTTTATCGGATTATGGTAATTATGCAATATTTGCCATGAGTTTTTCAGATTATTTTGTCGGTAAGCATAATTTATTACTAGTATTAAAGCAATGGTAGGTATGTTTGAGAAAGCAGTGTTTCACTTCCTAATTTTCAAATGAAAGTGAAACAGAACAGCAAGAAGAGTTGCAAAATGTTTTTTTGCTAGTGTTCTTTTCTTTGATTTTCAATATTATACTTGGTGTGGATCAGGAAATTGTACTATGTGGGAAGTACTCGAGTTTAGTGCAAAACTTGAGCTGATGGTAAAAACTCATCTTCATGTTTTAATCTACAGTGAATGAATAACAGAAAATAATGTTTCCATTACTAGTTGATTTGCTTCTTTGAGTCACTCAAACTACACCCCAGCCACAAGTTATTGATTAGGATTCTCATAAGGAGACAAGGTGGCAGGACACATTTCTTAACTTTCACATAAACTCAGGATTTATTTTCTTTTCAAGAGAACTCCTTCTTTTGTCCAGTTTGTTGGTTTGCCTTTGCAACAGCACATAGTTATGGTTTCCTTCTAAATACAGTTTATGTGAAAACTCTCTTAGATGCACTTTTGGCCATTACACTCTTAGCAATATAAGTAGTAAATCAGATATTAACAATGTTTTATAGTTGAATTCATACCTTGCAGAAAGTGTAATAAAAGTATTTAATGTCTAGTTCCACAAGCCCTTTCACTTTGAGCACATGGGGTTCCTCTTCATGAAAATGTTTTGGCTTTTGGCTATATGCAAAACCCAAGGGCTCACCCTTTCACTGTTTTTGCATACCTGGCTGCTGTTTAAGAGCCACAAACAATAATCATCAAACATCTTGCAACTGTCTACCATGACATAGTTTTCATAGTATCTGTAAACTCATTGAGGGTAAAGTTCTACTATTAAACATACATGCCTACTCTTATTAATGGGTAATATTTAGTTTGGTTTATAGTCAGTCCATTTTTCTTGAGAGTCATTCTTGGATGGTGAGAGTAGGGAGACACTATATTTTCCTACAAATTGTATATGTGTTCATACAGGACAAAGTATACACGAAAAAGACATGGAAAGTCTTTAGTGAAGGCTCTTTTGTTGGCTATTACTATTTTGCATGCTAAAAATAGGCAAAAGCAAGGTTGTAAGCCACCATAGAACATACTGATAAAGAACATTTTGAACTAACTGCAAATAACAATTTCTTCCTAACTTTATATTACAGTTTATCTGACTAGAAAAGAGCAGAGAACTTCAATTTATAAGCTCTCTGGTTTTGTTATGTATATTTTTAACATATACAGTGATATTATTATACACTGTTCAGTGAAAGGTGTTCTCTTCAGTGAGAAATACCAAATAGTCACCTAATAAAAAAGAGAAGAAGAGCATATTTACTAACCAGGAAAATATGATTCTCTACTGCAGTAGAAAGCCTCTTATGTAAGCTGCAGGAAACAGCAGCAACACTGCCTGGAAGGCTTGAAAGGGAGACTGGATATAAAAGCTAAAATATCCTCCAAGAGGAAGGAGGAATGCAGATACCCTGAGCATTGCTGGACCAAAATACAAAGAAATAGATGAGGGAGAAAAAAATACTTTTTTTGGTACAAGTAAATTAGACACAGATTTTCTTCTGTTTATCCACCTGTATCACCTTGCAAAGTTACAAATATTTGCAACAGTGTTGTCTCTTTTACCTTTTGTTAATGAGTGCTTCTATAGGTATTTAGACTTTAACCTGGCTTGGACAAAGTACTATTTTTCAAGTTAGAAAACAAAGCATGACCTTTATCCAAGGCAGTGGATAATCTTTCAAACAGGCCTGTGCACAAGTGCTCTTAACTCCATCAAACGTGAACATCATCAAACATCCCTGTGCATGCCAGGCAAGGGCTAAGGGATGGGTGAGCTCCACAAGGCTCAAGGCAAGCAAAAGTGGCTTCTAGTGGCTTTTAGTGACACTGAAAGCTCCCTCACACTCATCAGAATGCCTGAGTGTCACAAGGAGAGTGTCCCGGGGACTCCAAATTGTGTCTTGGTGTGCCTAAATTCAGTTATTAGAATTTTCTGACAATATAAATTTGATTAGATTTATGTTTTATTTATTCCATCACTATATAAATTTAAATTCTCTGGAGGTAAATATTTCTCTACTACTACAGACCATAAGTACATGATAAGCGGCCTAGACACACAACTTTTAGACAAGATAGGTTAACTGAGGTTAGTAGAATTCTTATCTCATAAAAGTCAGTTATGGAACTAAGGAAAAATACTTTCAGTGGTTTTGTTCTTCAGTTTTTGAACATTTAGGTTATGTTTTAAGGCTTAATCCAGAAATCATGAAGTCTAGAAATTGATATCTGAGACTTTCCTGTTGCTGCTGAAAATGCATTTTAAAATAAGAAATGCAAAACTAAAAGGTGTTGTTAAATCACAGATAATAAACATAGCAAAACATAAACAGATCATAACACTTCACCGCATCTTTTCCCTTCACTTATGAATTAAGGCACTTTCCATTGGTAAATTCACTAATTAAAAGCCTACACACAGTTCTGACATTCTGTCCTTTTATAATAGAACTGAAATTTGCCTTGCTTGTACAAGATACTCATCAATTTATAATGTAAGCAAAATACATATCAAACTGCCACTTGCTGAGATACAGATTTATTGTGTTGATATAATAGAGACAGTGTTATTTCACCTTCATTTATTAAGTATATTTCACTGTACATACTGAAAGATACTGTATCATTGTGGAGCAGTAAGGAATGCTTTAAAATTGAAGTACTTGAAGTATGATAAAAGTACATTTGAAGAATGAAGAAGGATGTTTCCATTCTTCTAGTAGAAGAATATAGCAAGTGTTGATAAAATGCTGTTCTATTTTATTCAGAACAGGTGCACATTAATCATCAGTGATTTATAGCCTGCATGACTAATACAATCGACAACAAGAAATTAACATTTTATATCTTCTCCAATTCAGTGTTCATTTGCACTATTATTTATAATTATCAACTACTTTAATCAGAAATAACCTTCCTGTAGAAAACAAAATTTCAGAGTCTACAAAACAAATAATTTTGTGTCATCTTCTGAACATTATTTACTAAGTTAGGACTTTTAATCATTGTTTGTGATAAAAGGGCTATCAAGCAACATGTAGGCTGTAACAGTTTAATTTCATGTCACTTTGGAAATATAACATAGATCATAACACATATTCTTGCTCAAATTTNTATGAAATCATGTTTCTCCCTTATAAATTATAATAACGAACAATAAAAGCACAAAACCTTACTAAAGAAGAGTAACATTCTTCTTGAAAACTTTGTAAAGTAGAAAAGTTGAAATCCTTCACTTTCTTAAGAAGCTCAGTACATATTTGGTAGTGTCTGAGCAATACAATAATCCAATTTATAAAGTTTCCACTTCTATCTTGAGTTTCTTTCCACTCCAAGTTCATTTGCTATGGCCAAATAGAGAGAAACAATTTTTATTTTCTTTTTTAAAATAGAATGGCTTCACTGTTCATAGAGAAAAGATAACTGTGAAGTGATACAGCAAATAAATTTTCAGGATGCATCTACATTTTCACATTAAAAAAAAATCAACTTGTTAGCAGGAGAGCTTTTGAACTGCACAGTTGTCCATGAGGGTACAATGTTTCCACAGATTAATTTCTCTATAAGTTTTCAGAAAAGAAAACAATGCATATATGTGATTAAGTTCCTTTTATTGTTTTGTTTGGTTTGATTCTTTTCCCCACCTCCAAATCTGTATGAAATTGTCTGAAGTACAAAGCAAACTACAGCATGACAAATGCTGAATCAGTACCACAAGTCAAACACAGACAAGCGCCTTGCCTAAGACATCCATCCCGATCAAAACCTGTGTACTGAGTACAATTCCTTTAGTGCACAATACAGNATCTGGAAAACACTATTTCTGTTGCTGTCATGACCTTAATAGTTCAATTTCTAAGTTCATAACAATTTAGGATCAGTAGCTGGCCTGAGAGCTCTGGCTCATGGTGTAGGGATGGTCAGTTTTAGCTCCTAGAATGACTCATGATTAATTCCTTAAGGTGAAATTGAAGAAAATAATTCAGTCAAGAGGCTAAACTTCGGTAATAGAATGCAAAATACTTAGAACATTTACATTAGGATTTATTGTGATCCCTTATATAAAAAACTTGTTTTAAGGTACTATTTCCTTGCTTTTAAATCATATCTATATCTATATCTATATCTATATATATATATATATACATATTTCAATTTTCAACTTTTATATATGAAATCATGTTTCTCCCTTATAAATTATAATAACGAACAATAAAAGCACAAAACCTTACTAAAGAAGAGTAACATTCTTCTTGAAAACTTTGTAAAGTAGAAAAGTTGAAATCCTTCACTTTCTTAAGAAGCTCAGTACATATTTGGTAGTGTCTGAGCAATACAATAATCCAATTTATAAAGTTTCCACTTCTATCTTGAGTTTCTTTCCACTCCAAGTTCATTTGCTATGGCCAAATAGAGAGAAACAATTTTTATTTTCTTTTTTAAAATAGAATGGCTTCACTGTTCATAGAGAAAAGATAACTGTGAAGTGATACAGCAAATAAATTTTCAGGATGCATCTACATTTTCACATTAAAAAAAAATCAACTTGTTAGCAGGAGAGCTTTTGAACTGCACAGTTGTCCATGAGGGTACAATGTTTCCACAGATTAATTTCTCTATAAGTTTTCAGAAAAGAAAACAATGCATATATGTGATTAAGTTCCTTTTATTGTTTTGTTTGGTTTGATTCTTTTCCCCACCTCCAAATCTGTATGAAATTGTCTGAAGTACAAAGCAAACTACAGCATGACAAATGCTGAATCAGTACCACAAGTCAAACACAGACAAGCGCCTTGCCTAAGACATCCATCCCGATCAAAACCTGTGTACTGAGTACAATTCCTTTAGTGCACAATACAGTACAAATTTAAAGGTATAATGACACACTATCAAAGAGCAAAACTATAAAAACTCCCTGCTCTTACAGCCCAGAGAACAAGGAAAGGTGAAGAGCAATATATAAAACCTCTGCAGACATAACTAAATGTCTCATCTCTACCAAGAGGACGAAATTAAGAAGCTGAAAGGTGTGTGTGTATGGTGAGCCTAACTCCATCAGTACACATGGCATCAGAGTTCTCATCAGAGTAAAAGGTCCACTGCCTCCCCCTAAGTGTGAGTGCCAGGAGGAACAGGAAGCACGCGAAGCACCTGGGGTTGCCACTGAAAGTGTGCCTGAAAATCTGGGTTGAATAGTTTGTCAAAACATTTTAATCCCTAGTATCAACTTGCAAACTAATTTTAAGGTCTGTAAATCATCTGTAATTTCCCTTGATTCTCAGCAACATTGCCATTTCGTGGCTTGATTTTCAAAAAACCAGTCTGTTTCCCCTTTAAAATCTGTGCCTACTCCTTAGCAATCTGCTGGATATTTAGATACAACACTTATTTAAAATTAAAAAGACTGGGGCAGAAAATGCAAAATACTATTTTTTGCTATCAGCGTTAATGTGAACTTGGAATTAGGAAACCTTCCTCATGGAGCTCATCCCTTTACACTGCCTGCTTCAACCAGGAGTCACAGGTGGGTCTCTAAGCGTGATCACAGCAGTGGTAAAAGGGACAATGCAAATTTTGATGGGAAATACTAAATTTTCTATGAGGTTACAGCACATGTGCCATTGGATTCCCCGTACCTGTGGGTATCAGAGTTCACTGGCCAGAAGAGAAAAGCCTCTTTCCACTAAATAAATCCCACCCGAATGATGCCACTAGAGGGAGAGCCAACCGTATTTATCAGCGCTATCAAACTGCGGCTCAGTGGTACCAGTGTTTGGATGAGTAGCTGGAGACAAAAAAACAAACCTTTTCTGTTCCAGACAAAGACAACCCCAATTTGAAAATGCTACAGATATAAGTGTAAACTAGATTATATCAAACATTTTAAAAAGTGTTTCCATCCACTGCAAGCAAGACTGATTCATTTATTGCACTCCTGTCAAGTATCTATTGATCTGCTCCTCAGAAGCCCAGTGATGATGACTCGAGTTTCTGGATAGAATATCACTGGTTTGGTGATCAAAAGAGCCTATTTAATTTTTAATATTCCTCTGAGATGGAAAGGTGTTTTCTTTCTGCTAATCTAAACATTCCTTGGAGCAATTTAAGCTCAAAATCCCTCTCCATCCCACACTTTCTGCGAAGATTTTGTTTCTCTTTCTTGGTTAGCAACTCTTAAAGTTTTTAAGGGTATCATCTGATCTCCCCTTAGTGTTTTCCTGTGTAAGTGATTCTAATTCTTGCAACTTGTCCCTATACATGGCCATTTCCAGACCCCAATTATTCTCATTGCTCCTGAACTCAACATTCTCTCAGTGATTAGCACATTTCTTAAGCTTCATATCTCTGAATGCAGTCAGAAGCCTTTACATGCTCCTCTGATTATTGTTACCTGAGTGTGCTTCTTGTACATTTGCCTAATTAGACTTGCAGTTTTATTAAAAAGAATAAATCCCTGTTCACTACAGGAAAGGTCATCCAAATATTGCTTTTGATTTTCTACTGCAATGGAAACTGCATATTGGGTAATTCCAATTCCATCTTCAAGTCAAAAGTGGACAGTATAGACCAATATGAGAAGTAGAAGGGACTTTTTCACAGTCAAATCTGATGAGTAATTTTAAAAACATGTGCTTCCCTTCAATTTATGCACTTGCATCCAGTGCTTATGACAGTCTATTCAGCAGCTC
This sequence comes from Scytalopus superciliaris, assembly GCA_013400415.1. Classification (NCBI taxonomy): domain Eukaryota; kingdom Metazoa; phylum Chordata; class Aves; order Passeriformes; family Rhinocryptidae; genus Scytalopus; species Scytalopus superciliaris. The sequence goes on from VXBX01006671.1 coordinate 386,270, forward strand.
TGTCAAAATGCTTCTCACAGACAAATATCATTTTAATTGCTTCTCCTCTATGCAAAAGGCTTATTTGTTTTGGACAAAATCTACATTAGTGTAATATAGCTAGTTCTTGACAGGTTCATAGTTTTATTTCTTAGGTGACCAACGATGGTTTTACCCAACATGCTTTTTCTAGGAATTGACATTAAGTTTAGCTTTCCTCATATTTCTAACATGGTTGCTTTGAAAATACAATGATCCCATCAGAATAAGTGATTAGTAATTAGATGAAGTAATTATTCTTTAATTTATTATTTTCCTATACCCACTAGTGTTTTTACCTCTGTTTCAAAAATCTGTTGGCTGCCTGATGAGAGTAAAAGATCCTTGGCCCTTACATTTCCTGCAGGTATATGTCTGACAAAGACCTTTTGCAATTATTAATTTGCAGGTCAAAAGCTGGTGGTACACAGGAAATACTCTCACCCAGTGCAAACTATCAGCAACTGATAGCTGATCTTAGAGAATAATTGAAACTTGAGTGTCATGGTAAACAAGAATTTGGGATTGGAACAGCTGAGTGAAGGAAAAACTCTTGATACTGGTGGAAATTCACCAGGGAAGGAAAAAAATTACAATTCCTAATGCAGAAAAAAAATTATTAAACAACAATTAGGTTGCTTAGTCATCTCCTTAGGGTCACTAAGAAGTTGATACCTAGAATTAAAATCGTACTCCCTAACCGCAATCCCACCTTACACACTTAAATGTGTACTCATTGTCGGTGAAAGACACAGACAAAAATCCAATCCAAACCTAACAAATAAGCCATGCCAATGTCAAATTCCTGCTGAAGTCTCAAAAAGCCAACACTTACTCCTGCTGTTCCTGTTCATCCTGTGAGTTGTCTCAAAACTCTTCAGGGAAAAAAACCTTCATAAACTTTCTTCCTCATTTGCACATTTTTTTCATGCTTTTCAAGTAGGTTCTTTTAAAAAACTATTTAAAGAATAGCAGAGTATGTCAGCTCATCATTCATTCTCTAAGCCACTTTTAACATCAAGAATTATATTTTAGCATAATATTCTGAAAATTTTACTAGCAGGAGAATGGTTTATTATTTACCCGTATTTTCTTCCTTTGATTTTTACATTTACAGAAATCATTATTGTGGAATCCCTTGCTTTATATAAATTGAAATCCTTTATAAAATAATAAAAATATTTTTTCTTTTAAACCTGACTCTCCAGGAATGATGACATTTAAGAACTTTGGAAGGTAAATAGCAAACTCTTTTTCATTTTGACTATGCAAGATGGCCAAAAATCTCCTGAAAAGAACTCAGGAGATTTTTATCTCAGTCAGGGCCAAATCAGAATGTTGTATGATTTAACCTTAAATTGGCAGAAATGTTAATTTGAAGCTGATCCAAAACAAAATGCTATATTTGTATCTCCTTCCTACTAGAACACAAGACTAGTCAGAACAATTCTCTACTCATGTTGCTATTGTTTCAGGGGATTTCGATTTCGTCTTTTCTAATCTTATTCCACAAAAACAAGAGCTGATGGTATTTCTATGCCTTTGAAATTTCATGTTTTATTTATGTTATTTGTGCATTATACTTCTGGACTACTGTGATATCAACCCTTGGGAAAATTAAACCCTTTTGCTGAATGGACTCCAAAATAGGTTTGGAAAGCACTACCACAATCCATGTTTACTGAAATATCACCCTTATTACCTTTTTTTTTTTTTTTCATTATTAGTAGGATCAGTAATGGATTTGGCTGTACATGGAGCAAGGATTCCACTTACTAATTTAAAGAATGATAAACAAGGGAAAGATAAACAGTTGTGCAGGAGAACAAGGTAACATGTTTTTGCCATTTTTGACATTAGTTTCACCATTGCCAATATGTTGAGCAGAGGGGGTCAGACAACTGTCAGCAAGGAACAGATGGAATAAACAGCAGCAGAACATTGAGAACAGTTTAGAAGATTATTACAGAAGTCAAAGGGTCTACAGAGCGGTAATATTGGGGAATAGGGGAAAGACATGGAGAGGGAACCAACTGGTTCTTAGGAATTGTTCAGCGCATGGTTAGCATTACCTGGTACATGTGATGTAAGAGTTATTGCACTAGAGATAAAACTGATGCATGCCTGGTAAGAGTTACTGGCAAAAGCAACTTCTGCACAGGCCTTTGTGGCCCATTCATGTTCCAGCAAAAACTTCTCAGTCATGACTTACTGCAGAGCTTCATGTCAGTGAGCACACAGGATGTGAAACTTTCATGCAGGTACCCAATATGCAAATTCATGGCTGGCAGCTACACCCGTAAAAAGAGCTAACACCGAAAGTAGTGTGTGCACCATTGCTTGCATGCTTGTACCATTTCATCCCATTGTGATTTAGTCAAAAACTTTCAAGAAAGAATCACTTACAAATCTTGTCACATTAGACTACAGTTTTTTAGTTCCGTATGATGTTATTTTAGACCCAAAGACAGTCATAGCAACCTTTGTTTAAACATACAAGATAGATTGGTCTTCTCAGTCAATGTCTCAAAAATACAATATACAGAATTACAGAAGAATAAATATTATAGTAAACATAACTTTATTCTGGGAATTCTTTTAAAAAGAACATCCTTCATAATGCAAAATACCCTTTCCTAGTATTTATTTTATGAGACATTTACCAGTGGTTTGGAAGAAGATTGTCTGCTCCAACACTTTTATTTGAATTTTAGTCAAATTTCTAGTCCCCATAAGAAATCCAGCAGATTTTCAGCCCATCCCTCTATTATTGCCATTTTTTTGTGGACATCATGTGGAATATTAAATTTGTTTCGTTTTGAAAATAGGAGGTTCCTTTGAACTGTCTGTGGTTTTCTTATATTCATCATCACGTTTCTAAAGATGGAGAGTTTGCTTTAAAAAAACTTCCTTCCAACAACCTTATGGTTTGGGACTTCCCAATAAAAACTGAAGTTCTGGCTCATTTGTTTTCTTAAAAAAAATAAAAATGGCAGAGGCTAATTCTTCCAATTAACCATCATTCAGAAACTAGCAGGAAGTAAACAATAAAATAATTAGGAAGAAGGAATGACAGACTGGAATAATATATTCCAGAGCTTTTTTTCACCTGCAGGCAGGTTAAGTAATTATTTCTACCTATTTCTGATCCGTAAAAAGTAGTAACTACATTGTACTTTGGCAGCAAAATATATAACTATTGAATAAACTGGGGGAAAAGCTCCCAGGAGAGTTTCACCACCAGTCAGAATATCACAGTTGCTGAGTCATGAAATTTCTAGAAATTTAAAATCATAACTTCCTTGGTAACAACACTGCTCTCACTAATGAATAATCATTTATTATTTGATTGTCAATTGTTCTGAGCAAGACTCGAAAGCACAAACATGAAATTCAGTCAAATAAACAGTATTTAATGAATTCTTATTATTTTCATGATGTGAAAGGAACTTGGCCTTGACATTTCCCATCACAAAAGTGATATGAGGTGTGGTATATAAATTACAGTTTGGGAAGTTTCTGCACTGGTAAAAAAGATTGTAAAAGGCAGACTTAATATCCAACATGTTTTAAAAAAATAAGGTGACTAATGGAAAACAGACTGTCTTATTGATTCAGTATCAAAGAACATTAAGTAATTTTCCTATATGGTACATTTCTTTCAGTAAAAGAGTTGGTTGTTGGGAAGTTTTTCTAACACTATGTGAGATATTAGCAAAGCAATGATTCAAATGGAATTTTACACAAAAGAGATAGAATCTCCTTTTATGTGTTTACAATTCAATGCATCAACACCCTTTGAAATTTCACTTACACAGGAGTGATAAAACAGTGTTGAATACAAATGCAGAAAAGACCTGTTAAATTATCTAGTTTCATTTAGACTATGCATTGGGCTGAGGAAGCCAATTCAGTTAAAACAAAGTCACTGCTTCCTCAGAGGTCTCTTCAACATATTCTAAGACTCTTTGAGGTAGACATTATGACTAAATTTGCAGAGTCAAAATAATTGTTGGAATAAAAATGTTCAGTTTAATTTAAAGCTCCAGAAAGCTCTTACATTTATTGGTTTTATGTAGTTTTGTTGTTTTGGGTTGTTTTTTTTTTTCCTTTTACGTTTTATAAAAGAAACAAAGGGCAAAATGTTTATGGTTTAGATTAGGGAGTAAGATTCTCTTTCTATCTCATCCTGTAGTTTTCTAATAAAGATCCCCACAGAACACAAGAGCTCAGAGTTCTTTGTCTGTTAGATGATGCAAACTAATCCACATGAAATTTCTGTTCATCGGACAGGACAACAGAGTTGTTTCAGGTGCTGCTACTAAGTCTGTTCCAGGTTTTAATAATTAAACTTATATTTAAATACAAAAAACCCCTATGCATAAAACTCCAAAGAGTACACTGTAGAATAGCCCTACAGCAGGAATTAATGGAGGATCTTAAATGATTCTTCACATTTTGGATTCTCACCTGAGAGACAATAAACTGGAGTTTAAATCAAGCATTTTCATCATTCAGGCCAGGGATTTGAATCATGAGCTTCTACCCTCACACAAGGATTTTACTGCTCATAATTAAAAACATCCAGCAAACTAAAAAAACTTTCAGCCAAGTAGGTAGGAAATTTGAGTTTAAGGTCTTCAACAGTAAATTTTAGAGTATTTTAAAAGTGACCAGGTCACCCAAATAGCATCTCTACTATTTTAGAGGTGTTCAGCCTGACTAAGTGCACAGGACATCAAAGAATTTATTTCTTGCAGGCTGACAAGTACTTCTTTAGGTATATGGAACCTGAAAGTCTAAAAGACAAAAAAAATCAAACTTTGGGAATTTGTATATGTCAGGGAAATGAACGACAGCCATTGTTCTCATAATCCTGGTCACTGTATAGTAAACTACAAACTATAAATCACACACTCTATTCCCTTGTGACTTGAAAGAATGCCATTTGTTCATTGAAGTAAGTTTCTTCCCAAATTCTACTTTAGTTGTCCGGATAGAAGGGAAGCTTGCTGCAATTAATGTTTTGTTTAGTGTTCTGCACAGGACACTTACAGTCTGAAATGCTCAAACACTCAAAAATGAAGTTCTTAAAAATATTAATTTGGAGAATCTTGAGCATGTGTGCATAATCCAAAAGAACATTGACTACTGTGTCTGCCTTTGTTAAAACCACGGGGCTGAATGGGTAGGGTCCTTTTAAGACTGTCAGACTGACTTGCTGCATACTGCCTATGACAATATTGCTCACTAAGTCCTATTTTTATAAAGCACTGTATCTCTGTCATTGTTCTTATTGGAACATTGTTTTGGAACCTCACTCCTGTGATAACTCTATAGACTTGTTTAGTTTTCAGGATAAAGTAAATTCTGATGAGTTTTCACACATTTCTTCTTGTGCCTTTTGCACTTCTTTTCACTAATGTATTTTTAGAGAGGGTTAAGAAAAATTAAATTTTATAAGAATACAGGCAAACAAGAATGTTCAGACCTCTTCCCTGTTTCATGCTAATAGCCCTTTCTCAAACTTCAAGCCAAGTTCATCCTTGAGTGTCAGAGGCCATAATCTCACAAATCAACTCAAGGGAACTCATATCTGTCCTTTCTATAATGATGTTACATGTGCCTACCTCTGCTGAGGTAAATAGGAATTAAATCTACCATCTCATGGCATTATGACATGACTCATGCTCACAAGATAACTGAATCACTATTTCATGTCCTTCTCTCCAGCTGTTGAAAGCCAAAATGCGCCTACTTTACATCTGTTCTTAGTAATTTTTCAGCTTAAATATTATATTTTATACAAATCACTTTTATTCCAGTTGTATTCCTTGAGGCTTCAAGATCATCTAGATTTTAGTTATCTTTGAAATCTCAGATGTACTTTATATTAATCACACCTCCTAGCCCTGCATCCTCAGCAAATTCCCTGGCAAACTTAGTAAGTAAAAACAGCAGAGTTAAACTACATGGAGATTTTGTTTAATAACCTTTTCTTGCAATCAATAAATGTCTTTCAGTATTGACAGCATTCTCCACCTTATCAGCTGGCTCCTAAATGATGTTACTATCAAGAATCTAATTTCTCTGTCCTAACTAGTCATTCCTCATAACAGAGTGAAGTTTTGGCAATAGCAACTTAAATATGTAACGAGACAAAATTTTAGGGAAAGTATTTCTTACTCTGTCTGCTCACCTGAGCATGGGCATAAAGAGAAGGACACAAACATTACAACATGCAGGAAGAGACCAAACAAGTTTCTTTTCTCATTACTCAAGAAGCAGTTTTTTGGGGTCCCAAAGTTCAACAAATAAACAGTGTTAAGAGAACATTGCATATGTTACACTTCTCCATACAAATANGGGTTCTATGTACAAGAGCATGGAGCAATAGGACAAGCAGGAATGGTTTCAAACAGAGTAGATTTAGATTAGGTNACCTGAGCATGGGCATAAAGAGAAGGACACAAACATTACAACATGCAGGAAGAGACCAAACAAGTTTCTTTTCTCATTACTCAAGAAGCAGTTTTTTGGGGTCCCAAAGTTCAACAAATAAACAGTGTTAAGAGAACATTGCATATGTTACACTTCTCCATACAAATAGTACCTTCCTTAGGTAGGTACTAACTGGGTAGGTTAAGGGCTTAAGAAAGAAGCAAATTGCCACTGTACTTTTTTTTTTTTTTTTTTTTTTGGGGG
>VXBX01006672.1:455-53871 GCA_013400415.1 Scytalopus superciliaris
GATAGGCTGGGGAGTTGGGCAGAGAGAAACCTAGTGATGCTCAACAGGGGCAAGTGCAGGTGCTGCATGTGGGGAGGAATAGCCCCAAGTATCAGTACAGGCTGGGGCTGACCTACTGGAGAGCAGCTCTGCAGAGAAGCACGTGGGGTCTTGGTGGATGACAAGTTGTCCACTAGCAAGCAGTGTGCCCTTGCAGCCAGGAGGGCAGTGGTATCCTGGGGTGCATTGGGAACAGCGTGACTAGTAGTCTGTGGGAGGCCATCCTCTCTCTGTTTAGGCCTTCATATAATTCTGGACTCCACAGTTCAAGAAAGACAAGGAGCTACTGGAGACGGTCCAGCAGAGTGCCACAAGGATGATCAGGGGTCTGGAGCATCTCTCATATGAGAAGAGACTGAGGGAGCTTGGCCTGTTCAGCCTGGAGAAGAGAAGACTGAGAGAGGATCTCATCAATACATAAAAATATCTAAAAGGTGGGTGTCAAGAGGTTGATGCCAGACTCTTTTCAATGGTGCCCAGAGATAGGACAAGGAGCAATGGCCATAAACTAAAAGAGAAGAAGTTCCACCTCAACACAAGAACTTTACATTGAGGGTGGCAGAGCCCTGGAACAGCCCGTCCAGGGAGGTTGTGGAGTCTCGCTCTCTCTATAGACATTCAAAACCCACATGGACATGTTCCTGTGTAACCTGCTCTGGATGTCCCTGCCTTGGCAGGGTGGTTGAACTGGATGATCTCCAGAGGTTCCTTCCCTTCTAATGATTCTGTGATTAAATCTTTGTTCAAAACTTTTATCAGTCCTGAGATCTCAGCACCCCCAGATCCCTTTCTCTCACTTCTCTCCCCATTTAGACTTGTATCATGGGTTACTCCACCTCAGGTGCAGAACCCATAATTTCAACTTGTTAAATTTCATATCACTAATCACAGTCAAATGCTCCAATCTGTGCAGAACCCTCTTCAAGGTCTCTTGTCCCTCAAGAATCAACAGCAACTCTCAGTTTAGAATCACCAGCAAACATACTAATGGTGCATTCAACTCCTGCTTCCTGATCATTGATAAATATGTTGAACAGAACTGGCCCCAGAATTGGGTCCCATGGAACACCACTGGTGACTGTTAGCCTCACTCACTACAATCCTTTCAGCTCTGCCCTTTAGCCAGTTCTGCACCCAGTGCACCATGAACTCAATTCTCTCAAAGCCAGACAGCTTGTTCAGAAGGACATCATAAGGGACAGTATCATAAGTCTCACTAGGTGGGTGACTATATCACAGAGGGGTATTAGATGCATTACATAGGGCTTCACTTTTGTGAACTCATTTTGATTGTGCCTGATTGTAGTATTGTTCTTTAAATGCCTTTCAATAGTACCCAGTATGATCTCTATAATTTTTCCGTAGTAATGACGTTAGACTAACAGGCCTGTAGTCCCCTCTCTCTCCTCTCATGTTCTCCTGGTAAACTGCAATAGTATCAACTACTTTCCAGTCAGCAGGGACTGACCCAGCCACCCAAGAGATAGCTCCTCCAGTACGCTGGGATGAATCCCATCAGGCCTCTTGGGCTTACAAAGATAAAACTGATACAAGCAGTCATTTGCAGTTTCAGTGTCCAAATCAAAGTCACTGCTGCTGTATGTCCTCTAACTCAGACAACCAGCCAGACCAGTGTCTACAGCGTTAATATAGACTGAGGGCACAAAAAGCATTAAATGCTTTGTTTTTTCTTCATCCTTTTTTCCCCCCAGGAGACTACCTTCATCAAACAGTGGTCCAATAGCTTTCTTAGATCTTCTCTTGCTCCTAACATTTAATTTTTTGGTTTGGTCAGTTTCAACTCTGAGTTTTTGGCATTTCATGTTTTCTCCCTACACAGAGCTCTGTGAACCACAGCTCTGTGGTCTTCCCATGAAGCCTGATGCTGCTTTCAGAGATCATCCAGTTTCTTTTCTTCATGAGTTCCAAGAGTAGTTACCTGTTCAGCCAAACTGCTCTTCTGCTCTTGTTGCTTGACTTTTGGCAAAGTATTCTTGGATCTCAAAGCCCTCAGAGCAGATTCCCAGAGGACAGTGCTAACTAGCTCCATGAGCAGGTTTTTTTTCCCTTGAAATCTAGGATAGCAATTCTGCTGACCTTTTTTCTCATTTTCACCTAAAAATTTAAACTCAACTATTTCATGATCACTGTGGCCAACGGATCCACCTATCATCCCATTTCCCAAGTGTCCTTCTCTATTCACAAACAAGGAGCATCCTTCCTAGCAGGCTCACTGAATGCTTGTGACAAGAAATTATCTTCATCATAATTCTGGAATTTCTCAGACTTTCTTGTCACAGTGCTCTGGTATTCCCAGTTATGTCTGCAAAGCTGGAATTTCCCATAAGGACAAGGTCTACTGATCCAGAGATTTCTCATGGCCTATAGATTAAATAATCAGTGCTGGCATTGTGGCTGACTGAACAACAGTAGACACCAACAATGACATCTTAATTTTCCACTCCCCTAACCCTCACCCAGAGGCTTTCAACCACATTACCCCTAACTCTAAAGACTGGACAGTCAAACCTGTCCCTCACACACTGACAGGGCAACTCCTTTGCCTCACCTGCCCTGTCTATCCCTCCTGAGCAGCCTATAGCCCTTCATCCCAGCACTCCAGTCATGGGACTCATTCTACCAAGTCTCACTAATCCCAGTGATATCAGTCTGGGAGCTTCCAGTTCATCCTGTTTATTTCATGTATCATGTGTGTTGGTGTACAAGCATTTCAGATATGCTCCTAAACTCTCAGTGCTCCCTGCAGCTATGTTAGCATTGCCACCCTCAGGCCATGTTGTGCCATCCCTTGTCTTACATCTTCTACTATACATCAGTAGAAAAACAGTTAATTTTGATGTTTATGTACTGCTCTGCTATGCAAACTAGAACACAGCAAATAGACATCAGCTAGCAATTCCCATTAAAAAAGACAAAAATATCATCTAGATCAAAATGCTAATACAGATGCAAACTGAGATGAGTAAAGGTGTAAATTAGGTTAAAACAGTACACTAGAGATGGCACTATTAAAATGTGACATATTCAGCTTTGCTAGATGTTACTTAAAAGCATAAATAAATGGAAATGTCATGAACTGAGATACTGACTTAGTGACAACTGCTTTCAGCAACTCCTTCTGCACATTCACCTTTAGACAGTCTTCTCAGTATACAGTTCCATATGCAGCAGGAAATTACCATTAATGATACACTATTTTGGAAACACAAACAAGTACTGCATTAATCCTCTACACACCCAATTGCTGTGGGAAGCTCACTGCCATCCCACAGTAGCCTTGTTGGATAAGAAAAGCCCACAACAAATCACAAATCACAGAATATTCTGAGCTGGAAGGAATCCACAAGGATCACTGAAGTCCAAGTCCTGGACCTGCACAGGACCACCTCCAGGAGTCACACCCTGTGCCTGAGAGTATCATCCAAATGCTTCTTGACCTCTGTCAGGCTTGGTGCTGTGACCACTTCCCTGGGGAGCCTGTGCCAGTGCCCAACCACCCTCTGGGGGAAGAACTTCTTTCTAATACCCAATCTAACCCTCCCCTGCCACAACTTCAGGCCATTCCCTCAGGTTCTGTCACCGGTCACCAAGAGAGAAGAGATCAGTGCCTGCCCCTCCTCTGCCCCTCACATGGAAGTTGTAACTGCAGTGAGGTCTCCCCTCAGTCTTCTCTTCTCCAGGATGAGCAGACTAAGTGACCAAGCAGTCAGAAGATGAATTCTTTCACAGACGAACTGTTATCAGTCCTGAAAACAAGAGAGAATTCCTGCAATGGGGTGTGTCTTCTAGATGTGTTGCCATAAGCCTTAATACAGTTGTAGATTTTAATGTAGTTTTATATAGCTTTATAGTCTTTTGCATTTAAAAAGTAGTTTATAACCCCTGTACCAAATACTTAAGCTAGATTTTAACCTCTGTGTCACATTTTTCAGGCCTGTTTTGGTGCTAAGGGAGAGATATTAGGCTNTTGCTATAGCTAAACTTTTAGTAAAGGATTTTTCTCTGCCTTGCCCTGTTGTGGAAGTTTTCTTCCTAGGAATTCCAGGCAACAGATGTAGGGCAGTAACATTTCCTTCAAGCTGATCAAAATAAACAATGTTGTCACTAGTACTGTTTTGAAAGACATGAAGTGCCCAAGCAATTATATTCAGTTAATTTTTGTCTATTCCAGGAAGAAGGATTGCTAAATACAAAACCTCTTTTAAGATCTGTCTTAGCAAGATTGCAAAGTGGCAAAGTTTGCTATTCCTTCAGAAAGAGTAAAGTATTAAATAAGGAAAATAGCAGGGTCTTATTTAATTAAGATGGTAAAGGTGGAAAAGAGTTGCTGTATTGTCCCTTTTCTGTAGAGGCAAAGAAAAAGTCTCTTTATGGGCAAAGAAGGGTAAAAGAGAGAAGTAAGTGGGAAAAAAATTGCAGCTGTGCTGGTGCTGCAGATGTAACAGCCATCAGGATCATTGACCTATGTCAGCGATCTTTTTTATAAAGCCACTGCAAAATTGACAGGCATACCACACCTCCTAGGAACCCTACTCACACTATATACCTGTAATGTCTTGTCACTACTGCATAAAAACATTGTGTTATTTCTAAAAATAGGATTATCAGTTAAAAAACAATGCTCATGCAAAAGTCTGTTACACTAAAACATACTTCAGTAAATAGGCTACATCCAAACAGACTTCACAAGTTTGTTTTATTTCCATCCATTCCCATAAAGCTTCCATGAACTAAAGGAATATTCCACTCCAGCTTTCGAGGTTCCCAGATGTCACTGAAACAACTCAATTGAAATTCAGCAGAATATGTATTTCTCATTTAGATTCAGCATATTTGCAAAAGAACACCAACTCCTAAGTTAAAAACAAAATACTGGTTTTCATCTTAGGAGTCTTTATGAGGAGGCAAAAGGGGAAAATAAAACGATTAAAAACCTTCTGATAGGAAACCTCTTTGAAATTTGGCTTATTGATGCCTGAGTCATAATATTATGTTTTCAAGTATGAACATCTCTTCATTGGATAAGATATGGTGTGCAGCTACCACCCATAAGCTTTAGTCCACACTGCTTTCTTCCTGAACTCCGCAAGAGATCTCAAGGCCAGAAGTGTAACTGTGAAGACAGGAACAAATTAAATTAATTTCAGCAGTCCAGACTGGTAAGGATGTGAGAGTATTCTCCCTATTAATTTTCTTAACACAGGTATAGGTTCAGTTCTCCTTTTACTGATTCCTTTCATGATTCTTTCTCTTTTTAGTCTGATGGTTTCTGATGCTACTGGCCATTGTTTGTACAGTTACACTAGTCTTTACACCCCTCTGAAATGTGATGTTGTATTAGGCCTTCCCTCTGCTTTATGGCATGTCTCCTACTGCAATCACATTACATCATGTGCTAATCAGTCTATCACTTAGGCACATAGATAGTTGATTATACTGCAGAAAGTTCGAATTCAGAGAGCAATGATGCAGGAGGGCAGATAGGAGGCACTGGGAACAAAGGAAGCACAAAGTCTTAAATCTCTATGCAATTCACATGTAATTCAATTAGAAAAGATCATGTGTTTAGACAAAATCCAGTAGCCAAATGAGTCAGTCTAGTTATTCAGAAGGGACTTCTGTGTTCTAGCACGTAAAAGCAGAAAACCAATGAAAAGTTCAAGGGGAACAATGACTTATGTCTATCAGAGCATACTGAGAATGTACCATGTATATCAGAATCCTCTGATTACAGAGGAGATTCTCCAACAGCCCCTGGTATGGCTTTTGGTGGAGATCAGCAGACACAACAGGGGAATTTAGCAGAGTGAGTAAAGACTGCAGACCCTCAGAATAGGCTAAGTATCCTAGTAATACAAAGAGCTTATAACTGTGTTTCAAGAAGACTTGTTTAGGTCCAGCAAATCAGGTAATCCAAAGAGGTGCCTTGTGTTAATGGAAGGAAGCACAGGTTCACTTCATTTACTTAACTTGAGAGTATCTGTGGTGTTCTCTTAAAATTATTTGTGCTGATTATATTCACAATTCCACACGTCTCATGCTAGGGTGAAAGGCCCCTCCTGTAATTCAAAATATCATCTACTTTCCATCTTTATTTTCATATCTTTTCAGCAACCCTCACTCCTCTTTCCCTTTTTTTCAGACCAATTCACTAGGCTGTCAGTGTCCATCTCCTATCCTTTCCCCACATTGCAGTCTTCAGTTGCACCTAAGTTATGTGATTTCTATTCTAGTACTGAAGGGTTTCCAAATGGTGTGTTGCACTGTATTTCTAAGGGTAACTTCAAAAACAATGGACAGATCTATCACTGAAATAAGCTTGTAGGACTAGATGTACCTTTAGGTCCTTTGGACCCTCAGTGCCACGAAATAAGTATCAGCAGATGAGAGCACAAATTTAAGAAGATGCTACAGATAAGAATATCAACTTACACCTGTAAGTTTTGTTAAAGACAAAATACAGCTCATCTCACTCCTTTTAAGAAGTGCATTTTGATCTGCCCTGATAGTGATGAAAAAATAAGGACCCAATTAAAAATATCTTACCTTTCAGCAGGTCCATGGAAGACTTTGATAATGCTCCCTTAGGACTTTCCATCATATTGATCAGCCAGTCAATAAACTAAAGATTGAAACAAAGAAAATCTGAATTTAAAGAGCCTCTGTATCAAAACACAAAAAATTCTTTTCAGTTTGACAGGCAAAATCTGATTGCTGCTAAATTCAGTTATCTAATCAGAGGCAGTGGCCAGTGAAGTTTCTGCCCAAAGCACCCAAATGCCCCAGAGTACACCTCACTGTCAGTGCAATTATTCCCACAGCTGAATCTCTAACTCTCTTTGATCCTTCTCATTATCTCAGCAATAATTCTTTGTAATGAAGAAGGCACAGTAAACAGTTTGCCTCCATTTTGCCTGTTCATGCCTTTAACCTATTAATACGATTCTTTCTTATCAGTCTCTTGTCCAAATGTTCTACTGCAAATTCTTCAGACCTCTTACTGCCTTTGTTCCTCTTTTGACCTCTCACTTTTTGCTACTTTCTTCTGGCAGTGTGGGGTGTCTGGAGGACAACATGGTATTTCAAACTTATAAAGATAACTTTGAGGACAAGACCTCAAATTCTTCCTTAAGACCTAATCAGCACTTGCACATTAACAGTTCACCTCTGCATTCCTCCCCCTCCCACATTCTGAATTCTGACTTCAGTGGTAACTCTGAGCATAGCAAACTGCTCAGAGGAACGAGTTCTTAACAGATTCTGGTTTGCACAAAACAGCTAACTATTAATCTATAGGTTTATTACAGTATTTCCACATATATCAACTACATGCAATCTACAGTAGTTTGCCAAAGTAGGCACAATTTTCCACACTTATTTTCAACTCATACTTGAAAGCAAATGATACAAACTACAAAGACCAACTTTGATTGCCCTAAATTGACACTGTTGTGTGTCCAGCTGCAGGGGATCTGTTTTTCAGTGGTTATAAGACTGAACTGCTATCAGCAGCTCCCAACTGTTCTCTCCCAGCTGTGCCTTCTAAAGAGTTTGATTTCCATCTTTGGAATTTTTTTTCCTTTGCAATTCTCCCATTTTACTTGAGAAACTACATTCATATCTGATTAAAAATAAAGAAAAGTGATATAACAATTCAGATACAAGAAAAATAGAGCAAGCAACTGCTCTACCTAAGATCTGAGCTGACTACTAAAAGCAGGGTGCTTTCTGACTCTTGTAAAATGCTTACTATGACACACAATTTTACCTTCTGTGTTTGTTCTTTCCAAGGCTCTTTAGCCAGCAAAAGGGAAATGCTGCTTGGAAGCAGAGTGAGAGTCTCTTGCACAGCGAACTTGTCAGTGGGGTGTTTGCCAATGTGATCCTCAGATAATTCCGGTAATATTGTGTGATGCTTCCACAGTGACCAGCTAGCACTGAGGCCAAGCAGTAATGGTGCACCATGGTCAGCCCAGGCCACCACAGAAGCTGCAAACAGCCACAGGAGAAAATCTATGCACTAAACAGGAAAAAAGCAAAAGTGAATAATACAGAAAGGGGGAAAAGCCGGACTAAAAAACCCCACAAGAACAATGACAAAAATCCATCCAAGAAAGAAACCAACACAAAACCCAAGACCAAAATCCAGATGGTGACTTGCTCTTCAAAACAATCATCTGAAAATTCTAAACTTCAAAATGCAAGAACTAAAAAGTTCTTAATATGCTTCCATACTTGGAAACAGTGTAAGCCTCTTTCTCAATTCAAACTAAAATGTCTACAGAGAGAAAACCAAAACCACACTCTTCTAAAATCATCGTTTAGATTAAAGCTGATACACATTTCATTTAAAATGGGGAAATCACTTCTTCACAACAACCTGACTGTTGAGGGAAATCAGCGATGGTCACCCTTG
The DNA here is from genome assembly GCA_013400415.1 of Scytalopus superciliaris. NCBI lineage: Eukaryota > Metazoa > Chordata > Aves > Passeriformes > Rhinocryptidae > Scytalopus > Scytalopus superciliaris. Next base: position 8,932 of record VXBX01006672.1, read on the forward strand.
TGGTGCTATGAATGGTAGGGAAATATTGTAGCAATGTAACAAATGCCTTTTTGATGTAAGCAGCAGGTTATTTTTTGTCCTCACACTGAAGACTTAAACAATATGATTTCACTAAAACTGTCCAAGCCCTCTCAGAAACAGCAGCTACACATGTCTGACCTGCTTAGACAGTTCTACTAGTGAATTCAAAATTTTCCAATTATTCTAAATACAGTAACTTTAGTTGCCTTTAGCTTCTATAATAATTTAAATGTCAAGGTTATTTTAAAGTAAGATTTTAAAATAAATATTCATTTATTAAATACACATGCATTCACAAAAATTGAGAAGATTTTATCTGTGGAGGTAAGATCACAATCTTCTAAAACATAAAAGTATGGGGAATAATACTTATTACTGAGGAAGAATGTGAAATTTATCAGAACCTCCTTCTTCTCCTGTTCCAAATTATTTTCACAGCACATACCTCTGTAAGATGGACATTTTGTAGGGGTATTGACTTGTATGCCACATTTCTGATGTAGCCCATCAGGTCTAGCAGCCAGTCCATTCTTTTCATAACTCCTAGAAAAAGAGTAAGAGCACTGACTCATGCAAACCACTAGAATGCACACTGGTTTTCATTAAAAAGTGAGCACAGAAAATCACTATAGAAAGCACTGACTATAGGAGAACCATAAAATCACCAACACCACTGTCACATTTGATTCATGGTTGCCGCTGACAGAAGACATAGGGGCCCTTAAACAGTACAGAAACTTTGCTTATAATGCAGGCAACATACTGAACACAAAGAAAAAAGAAAGCTGAGCGAAAATTGTTTCACATAATGGCAGCCTGCAGATCCCACTAACCAAGTCTGCATATGTGACCACTACAGAACCCAAAACCCTCCCTCGAGTTTTTGCCCCAGTACTTCATCTAAGTCTAGCACTGATGTCACTGATGTTGGGCAAGAATGTGGGGAGTGCTGTAAAAAGGCTCCTACAGCACTGAGAGGATCAGTAAAATAAGGTCAAGGCATGCAAATAAAATCAGCCTTCAATTCAACCGAAAGATGGAACACATTTCAGTGATTCAGATACTGTTGTCCATAACCTGTTCTATCTCCTACAAACTAATAACTATATTCACTTTTGACACCATGTCACTTTATACACTACCATTTCCCAGTAATCTTTATAAGTGCCCACTTTCATGCTATCTTCTCTTTTACCCAAAGAACCCTCACTTCACTCAATTAAAACTCACTATTGTTGGAACTCACTTCTGCCATGAGAATGAGACCTCATTGTTGCCTCTTTCTATTGTTTCTTCCTCCTTTATCTTTCTGTGTGATTCTCCCACTTTTCTTTCATCAGCCCCAGGGCTGTGTCAGACCCATAGCTGAGCTGGCGCAAAGCATTAACCCACCAGATTTGTTTCCTGTGTTAATTCAGTGCAACCTTTACAGAGAAGCAGGCTGTCTCCCTGGTTCAACCAGTCTCATGGTAACATCCACCCACCTACTGTGTCACATACCACTAACTCAGATATTAGATCTGAAGGTTAGCAGAGTTGCACTAGTACAGGTTTCTGATGTACTCTGTACATTTATGACTTTACACTACCTTGCACTGAAAGTCTGAAAAGAGTGGAAGACACGGATCTAGTAAAAACTCTGGTCTGCAAAACGCTTGATGAAATAAATAACTTGTAACTGTACCATGGAAAAATAAAGAATGGGAGAATAACATAAAGCAATGTTTGATACAAGTATTTGAATAATACAAAAATTCTGAAGACAGCAGTTTCTAATATGGATAAATTTGGAAACACTTGGGTTAAACCATCCTAAAATTACTTTAAAAAAATCAGTGTAGATTCATTAATATCTGTTGATTGTGTTGCTGATTCTTCTTTAAGCCTGACCTTACCTGTGTTTTCATGTCTTACAATACGAGCATGATAAAAACTATACAAGAGCATCCATAAAATATTTTCTTTCTGGTGATATCCTGCCACAGCGTCAATCACAGCACTCAAGTTCACCAGAGACAGTCTGCCTTGAGAAACTAAATACACTTTTGTGAATGTGGCCTTCTCTATATTGTTCTGCAAAAGCAAGTAAAAAACATGTTAAATTGAAATGTACATTTCTTGTGGGAACAGTAAATGCTGCATTCCTCTTTATAAAAAAAGTAAGAAATTCCTTAAATATCTAGCAGTGCCATTTTTCTTCAAGATATATTATTAAACAGAAGACTGTACATATTACTTGAACTTGACTCTGTTCTAAATAGTCCAGCAAAGTGCAATTCAATACAGTTTGTTTTCATACTGTTTTAAATTTTACATTCCCCTTTAAATTGGAACGAGTCAACTTGACAGTTCTGGAGATTCAAGTCTTCTTGCAAGACAGATTCATTGCACTGACAAAAAAAGATTTTGTCAAATTGTGTTTTCCGGTGTGGAAATAAGAACTGAGAAATGTAAGGAAATGACAGTTCAGCTTCCCTAACTATTTGAATGCTTGATTCTCTAGCAAACAGAACAGCAGTTTTAAGTCATGGATATTTGTCTAAAAAAGCCTGATCTGAAACCATGAAGTCCTACCACACAGGTCATTTCCTTAGCATTTCAGCTGCTAAAAATTCCACTGTGATTTGATTCCACTGGTGAGCTAGAAGTTGAAAGCTTTTCTATTCCACTGTAATACCTAGTCATCTTAGCCTTCAGGAAACATTTTGAGTGTGAATGCAAATACAGCAAGAATCAAAAACTAAAGGATGTTCAGTCAATTATTTCACATTTTTAACAGAAGCAGGGATCTGCAAGTTCAAGGACAGCTAGTCACCAGGATGCAGTCAAGAAGGTTGTTATTTAATCAAAGAGGACTATGGTGTGCTGTTTGCATCATTGGCCTGGGATTCAGATCTAACATAATTCCTGTTTAGCTAACAGAAATAACTTCACAGAATCACAGAATCAATTAGGTCGGAAAAGACCACTGAGATCACTGAGTCCAACTGAGTGACCAAACACCACTTTGTCAACTAAACCACAGTACTAAGTGCAATGTCCAGTCTTTCCTTAAACATCTTCAGGGATGGTGACTCCACCACCTCCCTGGGCAGCCCATTCCAATGCCCAATCACCCTTTCTGTCACAAAATTTTTCCCAGTGTCCAACCTAAACCTCCCCTGGCACAACTTAAGATTATGTTCTCTTGTCCTATCACTAGCTGCCTGGGAGAAGAGGCCAACCACTACCTGACCAACTTATTTAAGATTCTCCCAAGTTCAAAACTCCCAGGTAAAATCAGCAGTATTTCATTGGCCTTGAGAAAGTTTTGGATATGGGTTCTCCTCACTTTTGCTTCCCTCTGCTGCCTGCAGATCAGATCCAGAACACTCTTACTTGCATAGCAGATAAGACAATGCTCTCCATGAGCTAAAACACTCTGCTGACAACAAAATGATAGGTATGCTTGTTTTGTGTGCTTTGGTGATAAAAGACCAGAATTCAAACCTAAGTACCTTTGAGATCTGGACAATGCGATCAATCTCTGAATCAGCCATTTCTGAGATACATTTTGCTACATCAATATACATCTCCAGTTCATCTCTCTGCAAGCAGAAAAGTAAACACAGGTTCAAATGTCTGTTTCCAGACTTCTAGGAGCTTTGTTAATGATAATGATGAATAATTAATTTAGTCTCTAGCCTCATTTTACTTATCTTATTTAGAAATTCTATGTTTGCTGGGGAATTCAATGTACTTTGGTATACAAGAATAAGGGTATTTGAACACTTTCAAAGAGCTTGTTTTACTTTTAATGAAAAGTGCCCTTCCTTGGAAGTATTTTCTGGAACTAGACAGTTTCTTTAAATCATGGTGAGAAGCTGACTCCTCTATAGGAAAAAAAAAAAAAAGCTTTCTGATTGTTCTCTGCTTCTGTTTCGATAACATTTATTTCAGCACTAATACTGCATTTTTCCACTACCAAGTCATTTATGAGGGAAAAACCTACATTAAATTGGTTTCACAATGTCATATTCTAAAGTAACTAGAAGTAACCTCAATTGCAATTATGCTGCTATCTTAACTATTACAATTAAAAACTGTACATGCAATTCATATTTAAAATCTGATGGGGCAGTGCAAAGGATGGGACTTACCATCACTAAAAATATCTAGCTACAATGCTCATACACCTCATACTTGCTGCTTACCTGAACCTCATTTGGAAGAAGCTCATATATTTTCTCCACAGCCTGGCACAGAAAGCTCCAGCAAAACTGGGCAGGGTTGGGAAGTTTCATTGCCTGGATGAGACCATGTAGAACACACTGGCAAACTTCTGGGAGTTTTGTGCGGTTCTTCACTTCAAATTGTTGTATCAGAAGCACTTCTGTAAAAGACTGCAGTTTGTCTTCTGCAACATGTTGCATCCACAGGGACAGGGACATGAAAAGGTACTTCAGAGTTTTCATCTGAAAAGGAAAAACTTTTGCTCAGTTTCAGTTTCTAGCTCTTCACTGACCTTGAACTATTGTCATAAAGGATGAAGTTATAAAAAAAGTGGCTCAAAAACCACTTAAAAAAGTACTCAGAATTGTAAGTACCTCTCAGTTATTCTTCCCACTTCTGAAGAATTGTTTGAATTAAAAAGAGTTCAAACATGTCAGTATTCTATTCTCCTCGAAAACCAAGAATTTACTTTCAGTGAATCCTAAATACCATATTTCTGTACAGGCAGAACAATTTTACTACGTGGTGCCCACTGCATTCCTACATAAAGCATACAGACAGTCTAGACAGCCAAGGACAGAAGTATTGTAGTCATGGCACTGTTAATGTTCCTAGCTAGTGAGGAAGAACGAATTTCAGGGCCCCAAGTAACCTTTTTCTCACTACAAATACTTGCTGAATGGTATTTCTGAAGAATTCAGAACCAAGTAATCTTTTCCCGGTGATACATCCTAAACATCATCACTGAGGAATTTTATAGAAAAGAGGTGTTGAGCTCCCACAAATTTTCTGACATACGTACACTGAGACTGTAGACAAGAGGAGGTGCCACCCACATGCCTAAAAGCATTGCTGCATTTTTAGATGACTGGGCCTGAGTCACAGCCAGCTGAAGGCAGAGATGTTTGACCTCATCACCTACAACAGAAGAAAACAAATCTAAGTTACAAAGAAATAATTTTCTCTTTAAATTTGTTCTAAAGTCATAAAATAGAGGAGGGCTATTGTTCTACTAGACCACTACAATAAAACTTATTTTTCTAGAAATGCTACATAAAGCTTTTAAAACATATATGTTTCTACTCTTCCATGTACACCATTACTGCTGTGGATGCTTGGTTGCACTATTTTCCAGGTTAGCATGTGGGAAGATCTCATTCTGCATAGATGTTAAGATGGTTTTAGAATCCTTATTGTTTTCTCTTTAAAGTCCCCTTAAGGACTGGTGCAGTCTGTTTTTTGATAGAGCAATGGGTCATAAAGATGATGAACAGGTACTTTGAGCAGTGGCATGGGTTCCATATAGTTCATGACTGTTACAGCAACGTAAGGACAAACAATTTAAGTATTATACTGGCATTTGATCCATCAGACAGAAGATCCATTACTGTTCAATGTCAGCACAAAGCTTAAATAGGTGCTTTGCAAGTTAAAATGCTCTCTCAGTAATGAAAGAAGCAATCAGCATAGTATGATTTTTATAAAGTTCGCTAACATTAGTGCATGAACAAAGCAAAGACTTAAGAGTCTAGTGTCAGGCTTTTTGAAATAAAATACCTTATACAAGAAGTTCAATAATTTGCAGAGTTCAGAAAGGGTGAAATTTTAACAAGATACCAATAAAAAATTGCCTCTATTTTGAACTGTTAAGACACAAATCATATGTCTTTTGACACGTAAGAGGTATGATTTGCCTGTTCACTTCAGAGCACTATTGAATAAGAAACACATACTACTTCAATCTTGTTACATGGTTTCTGCTCAACTACAGCTGCAATAAACCCTGTAGGACCCGAAAGCAATCTCTTGTCTTTCATGTTTATAAATTAACAAATCTTCACAGTAGAATCTGTGAAATACTTCTGATCCACAAAATCAGTCATGAATTATCAGACATGAATAAGTAACCTAGAGCATCAGACAGAATTAAGCGTGTAGTCTAATTTTAATAAAAATATTCATGATACAGCTGCAGCAGAAGAAAGTGTGTAAGAGTACCACATTTCCAGGTGAACTGCTTGTCCATAATACAATTGTTCTGCATTATATTTTCTAGTATAAAATGAATATTGCTCATCAGCACACAGAAAGATCTATTTCTGAATGCACATATTACCTAGAGAAGGGTGTGTAACTTCCGCAACACTACAGAGGGATGGTCAAGGAAAATTACACATAAAAATGTAGCCTATGATGTTGTCTGAAGTTTAAAACCAGACATAAAAGAAACGTACTGTTTCCTATGGAAATTCCCTGATTTAAGACTCCTAAATGAAAAACGGCAATAAAAAAAATTCCCCCCATATCTTTAACAAGTTTCAGCTATTCATAAGGACTGCAGGAAATTCTTTCAATTATTCTTAAAACTGTTGCCCAGTGGACTTTAGCAGAAAATCTATTTCAAACTAGTGATAGCTAGATGAACTACTGAGCGGTTCAAATGTGTGAAAAACACGCACAGGACCAAGCATTTAGCAGGTATTGAAAATATGATATAGTTAGTTGAGTTTCATGCTGGGCTCTTCTTACTGTGAATAATTCAAATTAAATATTCAGGCTACTTTCACCAGCGTTTTAGGGAACTTCCAATACTGCTCTAAACTTCTCGGCTCTGATCATCTTCAGTTATTTCTTGAGTTAAAACTGTCCACATGGTGATTACAAATACAATATGCTTGCAAACATAAAAAGTTGGTCTTGAAAGCACAGTAAACACTTTAATCACTCCACCAACATCAAGTCCTGAAGTAGGCTCTGAAGTTAGTGAAAGCTGCATTAGTAAAGAAGTCTTGCAATAAAAAAAAAAGACTTAATAGAAAACTATTAATCTTACCAAAGTTTAGCCTCATCAAAGGAGAAAGAACAGATGCCCAGTTTACAGGTGGATACTGATGGCTTTCTCCAACTACTGCAATGGGTGCCAGTGCTACTTTCACCAGCTCAGCTGGGACAGCTTCAGGGCCTAGAAGAGAAGATTCAATCTGAACCTGAATTTTATACACACACATTTGGCTGAACAGCTCAGCAAAAAAATGTGAACACTGCACTGAAGTTCAAGACATAGTGAAGAACTGAAAAGCATTATAAAATCTTTATTTCCTTTTGCATCTGAGAATTAGCTATCTCTTGTTTATAATCAACTGCTGTATTTTTAAAATCAATCTGTCTAAAATGGCTTCCTGTTACTGATAAACAGAAACTTTCTGGTTCCTTCTTCTTAAGTCAAATTATGAATTAATTAGATACTCCTCATCTAGTAAGGCAGTATTTTTGCATTTGCTATTGGGAGAACAGCAAAGTTATCTGACACTGCTCTCCTGCCTCATTCTGTAGGTGCAGGCCACAAAAACTGTCAGACAAGTGCTAACCTTACTTCAACACAGCAAGTTAACACAGTTCTCCTGGAGGCACAGCACAAGCAGTTCTGATCTTCATTTAAAGCAAAACTTGCTTCTTAGGACAGCAGTGAGTTCACTTGGATACACACAGGAGTAATCCCCCCGGCTTTATCTCCCTTAAGACTTTACTCCAAGACATCTACCTTTTAGCAGCCTTCCTCATGTAAGACCATACTTTCTTCAGGCTCCTTTGCATTTATCACACATAGCAGTAATCTATTAGAATATCATTCTGGTACAGAGAATCTTAACATAGGCTCACTGAACTAAGGGGCACCATAAAGTGGGCCTGATGATGGAGTATTCCTGAGGGAACAAGCTAATGCTTAAATTGATTTGATTTTCATTCCCACAGGAAGATGCACCACCTCACCCACAGACAGGGAAAGGGTTTCAAAAGTCAAAAGTAAAATGGAGAAAAGTAAAGCCCTAACCACACAATTCTGCCTTATCTTTTTGAGTGTTACTCAGTTTTGTGTTTAAATATCCCACATCAGTGACATTTAAATTAATATTTAGAAAAGTTCTCTTAGCAAACAAAAGCACATAATTAAGGTCACTAGTCACAACAAATTTCCCAGAGGAATACTGTAGTTTGATCTATTCTTACCTTTCTTTCCACTTTCAATAGCAAAGTCAATGGCTGCCCTGATAAAGCTATTTACAGGTAAGTAGCTAAAATCTGGAGGAACTGTGAAGACAAAAAGACTGTTTATATTCTAAAACATCATCAGCAACAAATTATAACCTTCTTCTCCCATGTAACTTTAAAGGCCAAATTGAACCATGTTTGAGCTAACTAATTCTGTAGATGACAATATTGATAAATGCACTGGCCTGTCTACTTTTAAGGCAAGCTGAGTATTTCTGGTGGTGAGAGGTGCCAAGTCTGAAAAAATAAATTCCTTGATCAGGGATAAGAACATCCTTAAAAACATACTGGGCACTGCAAGTTGGGCTTTGAAAGGGAGAGCTTAAAATTTTAGCAATGTTAATACAACAGAGACATTCTATATCTATCTAACCTCATGCATGTGTGTCAAGGTCATACAAATGCAGAAACTCTAGCAATCTGTTTTTCTGTGATGAGGTTTATCTATATTTTGTATTATTGTTCACACCAAGATGAACAGCTTCAACTTCATTAGTTTGTGCCTGTAATTGGTATTTCATCAATGATGTAATCCTGCATTTATTTTACCAATGGATATTGAAACAATACCAAAAGGTAATGATACCTTGACTACACTGAAAGAGTACAGAACACTAACTTTTTCACTTAGCTTACCAGAGAAGGTGTTTTCTAGAAAAACACTTCAAAAAAGTCAGCTTGCTCTTATGGACTAGTTTTTAAATATGGACTTTTTCATACATTTTGAAGTGTTAGAACAAAGAGTGGATTAATGAGTTCTCAAGGCACGGAGTGGATAATGCAGATGTCAAACACGTGCCATATGCAGTGTAAAATCTCTTTACAGTTTATTCTGTAAAAGAAAATAAAGATGCAATACAAGTTTGACAGGAACAACCTAGATCCTTACTTTGATACTGTGAGTAAAAGTATATGTGGGGGATCCTATTCAGAACACTGATTCCTGCTATGTCCCAATATTTAAGTCTGGCACACAGGACCATGAGATCTCCAGTTCAAAGGCTATCTTGTTACTTAATAGGGCTACCACGTCTAGTCTGTATCATCTAATGTGTCCCTTGCTGTCTTTTTAGCGATACGCTATTTCTGTGTTAAGCAGCAAAAATAAATCATCTTACCAGATGCTCTGTTTTGGGTAGAAGACAAACAGGACATGTGAAGGCGTCCCAGAAGTCTTGCTGCATTTGTCTGAAGGCCAACCTGTCCTGAGAAACTGATTATCTGTTGAGACAATAAACCACTAGTTAGACAAATCTCCCTACACTGCCTCATTCAAGCTGGACACAGACATTATGTAGTTTCTTCAAACAGATTTGGCTTCTTCGTGCAAGGTGTCACAGTACACTAGTGCATTATCCAAAGCAGGAAAGAGAGGCCACCTTCTTACCTGTGTAAGGGTTCTGATGACTTCATTCAGCTTACTTTGAAACTGTGAGGACTGAACGTTCTCAGACTTCAGCTGTCAAGGAAAAAAGTGAATTTTTGTAAGAGACAAAAAGAAGCAACAAAACAAAGAACAAGTCCTGAAAAGACAGATTACATTTTCACACATGCCTTTTTGTGAGGAAGTGGAAAAGGAGAAAATTTATATGGCTGAAAACTTTTCCCTGGTGTCATGCACACGGTCCATATGATGGGAAAATGGAACAGACCCTATTTTACACATTGCCATTCAGTGTTGCTTTGTTTGTGCCCAACATGAATTCCTGCAAAAATGTGATGCCCTGGTATATAACCACTGCTGTAAGAACAGAGAAGATGCATTCCATCTTGCCTTCAAGCCAAACTTCTTCATGAGATTAAGGTACTATCTGCTTGCATGTTCTCACCTGTATCATGCCTCCTTCAGAGCCCACCAGTGCAACCAGCCCATTGACAGCAGCCAGACGCTCCATTGTTGGAGAGCCCTGGAAGCATAGTTCAGGAATAGTGAGTCAATGTGATCACACAACACTACTGTAAGACAAAATACTTGTTTCTTCCAACTTAAAAACCATGACTATTATCACTTGTACACCTCTCATCGCAACAGCCTTTTCAGGTCAGACTCCAGCATGGTAGATAGTACTCATCTCCCTCTTGGTAAATGCAGATTTTATATGGAGCTTCCCTCTTGGTCCCCCATATCTGAAATCATCACGGACTGACAAATCACTTTTTTGCCTAGCACAGTCTGTATTCCACAACATATCCCAGTGCAATTCAACTCTGAAACACTGTTTCTTTATTGATGCTTACCTTCAGCTGTAATCTTTATATGCAAGTTTGGGGTTTGATTTCAAACACCTAATTTTTTTAACAAGATAAATTATAATTATTTTAACAACTAAAGAACTAAAATCACCACTCTTTTAGTCTAATTTTGACAAGGAGTACCTAATTCCACAAGACATTTTCATTTAATCTGAGATGAAATCCTTGGACATTGTCCCAAATTAGTAAAAACGTCCAAGTTAAGATCTCATTGAGATAAGCATTTCTCATAAACCATCCAAGCAGAAGAGAAGCAGTTCTTCTTCCCTTTGGCAAACAGCCCAAAGATATATTTTTGCTTATAAACATCAATCAGTGTGTTCAGGTAGTCATAACTTTTCCTAACATCACTCCTGCAGAAGCAAGGAAAATTATGTCCCTACAGTTAATTTTAAACTACACACTGTTCCCTCCCTTCTCAAAAAGAAAAAAAACCAACTCAAAACCAGTACAAAGCCCAGGATGTGAATTCAAACTCCTTCACCTCTGCAAGCACAGTTTTTATCCAGGCTGGCATTAGTCTGTTACTCAGATCTTCGGCTTTCCCATGACCACAAGCTGACAATCCATGTACTATTACACCCAAAGCTAAAGCAAAACTGTAGATCTGTAAGACGAAAAGCACACATTTAAAAACCAGATTTTCCAAAGCATTCTGTATTCTTTTTAACATTTATTATGGAAACATTACTTAAATATTTATTATTTCCCAATAATTAGAAGTAATGTCATTGTCCAAAATACTGGACTGCTTCCTTAATTCAAGTGTTTTTTTCACGTCAAGTGACATAGGATTTTCTGAGATTAAATACTAATCTTTGGCACATAGAGACTTCATTTTAGAGCAGACTTTCTAAAATGAAGATAAAAAGCTGTAGCACAAGTTGGTTGTCCTGATTTCCCATTTTTCAGATAAACATTCTGAACAGCTGATTAATGTAATACCAGACTTCGATTCAAAATGTTTGCCTCTCCGTGCCTCCTTCACTTCCAGGCAAACATTTAACAGAAAAGAACCTGCACTAAAATCTGAAGATCATTTTTGGGGGTACCCTAGTGTTGCCACAAGCCTTAATATAGTTGTAGATTTTAATATAGTTTTATGTAGTTTTTTGCATTTGAAAAATAGTTTGTAACCTCTGTACCAAATACTTAGGCTAGATTTTAACCTCTGTGTCACATTTTTGAGGCCTGTTTTTGTGCTTAGTGAGAGATACTAGGCTGTATTCAGATAGCTATTAGAACATGTTATAGTCAAAATACAATATTGTTTAGTCGTAGTATAAAGGGAGGTTAGAGGTACTGGAAGAACTCCAAATAGAAGACGTAATGTGATGAAGATGGGGGTGGGGGGAGGAAAAGGTGGTCTTTGGGACCACCCACTCAATTCCAGGGGGGTGTTTCAGGGGGGTGGTTTGAGATAGTTTGTAGGATGGGTCAATTAGACATTGGATATGTGTCTTAGATAGGATAATTAAGTAGGGTCATAAATGTATAGATTCTGTATGTCGGGGGGCACATTATGGATTGCTAAAGCTTTGGCTGAACTTTTAATAAAAGACCTTTTTCCACCTTAACCCTGTCATGGAGGTTTTCTTCCTAGGAATTCCAGGCAACACTAGGACCCTAGGGATGAAACATACACCTGAAGGAAGTTGTGGCTATGGTTATGATACACTTTCTGGAGGCTAAAGGAAAGCAAAAATTCAGAAGAGCATAGATGATGCATTTTCCTACCAAGAAAGAGAATTTGAAGGAACATGCTATAAAAGAAGACAAAACTTAGCAGAATGCAGGAACTAAAGACATGAAGAACTCAAAAGTACCAACTTCCCTTCCTAATGCAATCAAAACCATAAAAACTGCCTTCATTTCATATATGGTAATTGCTATACATCTGTAGACAATGCAACAATGAATCAAGTGCTAGTCTTGGCATTGCACAGTAAGCACAACACAATCAATAATAGTTAATGATGTAAGTAGACAAACACAACTTTCTTGAATTACAGTCTGGATAAAGCAGAATCTGGTATGAAATAGGTAAGAGAAAAACAGAACTGAAGCAAAGCTCCAACACCTGCCGATTATTTTCTGCTAAGGTCTGTAGCTTGCTCATGGCCTCCTCAGCCTCAGCAGCTTCTATTATTCCAACACTGAAAGCAGAGACACAGGAACAGGCCACTGAATAGGCAAGCACCTGAAAAAAAGGAATATTTAATTCTATTAATTAGTGTCTGATCAAATTTAGTGTAACAATGTTCACATTGCAGTAACATGCCAGCATGATAAAAAAACACAGCATTTTCAATTTACACTTTCCAATGTTTAGTCCCTTTTTGAAAGATTCTTCATTGATGTTAATATTAAACAACTACAACTAAAGCTTGGAAATACTTCTGATTTTAGAGAGGTCACACTCCTGACCTCCCAACAAATGCAGGTATTCTCCTCAACACAAGTATCTGGTCGTTATTTATGTAAGCACACTCAGCATGTTGTGATCCCATCAGGGCTACAAGCAGGTCCACCAGGGCAGAAAATGAGCACATAGTGGAACTGTCTCTCACACACAGCCCACAACACTAGCCTGTTGTTCTTGCAGATGGATTCACCAGCAGTAATGCTTTTCTGGTTTTTCTGCCTTAGTCATGGACAACAAGGAAATGAAGTCTGAACTATCAGTAAGGCAAGAACTCAAGTGTGCCAACTGTTTAACATCCTCTGTGCCAAAGTTAAGCAGCAGAAGAACACATGGCTAAAAGGAAAGCAGAGAGCACCTACCTACTCTGCAAGACTGACAATTTGACTTGGAGCTAGTAATACTCAGATTGTACCTCTTGCTGCAGCAGGCCAAAATTACTCCTCAAGTACAGGATTATATCCCAACCATTTATATCTCTGAAACAATCTCTTGTGCATCTCATAAATTTAGCAACATTCATCCTAGGGTGCTGGCCAAACTTTATTCATGTCATTATCTGTACAATTCCTTACAGAGATTTCAACTGAAAAGGGTAGGTTTTGCTTCTCAAACCAAACTAGGTTAAACAGCTGCTGTCTTTTATCAATCTCTATTAACTCTCTTAGGAAAAACAGGATTATGCAACTCAGATGTTCAGCTGCTGCAGGCTTACATACATCATGTACAGACAGAGTTGCTTTTTTGGTGCAAAACATCTGCTTGTTCTGATTCTTCTTTTCTGTTGCAAACTCTTCCAATGTCATCACTTTTCATTCTCTTGTTTTGCCTCAACAATATTATAGGCTAACTGCATGGACTGTGTCAAAACCTACATGACATATCCTGGAAAAAAACCCTGAAATACATGCTCAAACTTAGCAGAGCTCAGTTTAAGTCTTCAAACATCCTTACAAAGAGAACAGCAAATGGGGCCTTAGCAGCATGCACAGGCACAAGATTCACACTAGTTAGTGACAGCAGCTTTCAAAGAAGGACACAGAAGGCATATTGAAGGAGGAAGTATTAGCACTAAGGTTCTCTCAGAGAGTAACTTGCTGTCTGCTTCCCAGTAGATCAGATGAGCAGCAAACAATTTTAAGAGACCCATATTCACAGTTACTCAGGACCAAACTTACAACAATTTAATTTGGGATTAAGGAGTTCATGAAGTCCTTCAAAGACTTATGTCTGCTATCTTTTCAAGCAGTTTCCTAATGTCTGTGCAGCATGCCATATTATTGTATTACTATTGTTACTGGTTTTTAAGTAGATATAAACCCACATATCACGAAAGTAGAAATCAAGCATTCCAGTACTACAGATAGTAGTTAAAAAAAGACTTCAGTAAAAAGACTGTAGTTATTAAAGGGAGGCAACAAAGTAAAAGGAAGATTTAAAATTTGTGTTAAAACAGGTCATACCTCCTGGACCCATCTGTTTTGGTCCCCACTGCTGTCCAGGTATTTGCAGAGTTTTCGCAACGAAGCGGCAACATGCACTCGTGATTCTGTTTGGCTACTGTGACTCATGAAGGAAAGAACAAGTCCTACTCCTAAAATACATCCAGTGCTTTAAGAGAAAACAAAAGAAGAATTAAGTATGCTTTGGCTGCTCTGAACTCTCTTTAAACCCAACACACAGGGCAAGAAGACCTCTTGGCCTTGCTGAAAACTAGCCTGGAGAATTACTTACCACAGTCAATGTTACAAATGGTTTTTATTTCACACATGTTTTTCAGGAAACACAGGATGAAAGAAGAACATAGGAAGAAAATGCATATTAAAATAATAAATCCTACACATAGTCTCATTATTCCTTCTGTCTCTGAAGAACCAACAGCCCCAACAATAAGTATACCAACTAGTATGAAGGAAGTGTGGATCCAAACTTCTATGTGTTATTTATCCTGATGACATAAACTCTGATATCCCAGTTAAACATACTAATTGCAGATTCACTGGCTGTATTAGAATCTGGTGCTGTCAGATTCCTACAAGAGGTTGTTCCATATGCATATGCAACAGAGGATCAGCTTCATCAGGGCAGACATCCAGCACAACTAACTGTTTGATGCTGAGGATACTTAAAACTGCAACAACAACATAGCTTCAAAGCATATAATTTAATAGGGCAGCTGGCACACACAGCTTCATTGTCTCTGCCTCTTGATCAGATTTCACCAAAAATTCCATGCTGGACCAAAGAACTCTTAATGAACTCTGCACCTACGCACCCATGGCAAGTTCCAAGTTGTAAGTTTTGTCAGAAACAGTTCTGGCTAGGATCATGAGATACTAAAGCATACCAGACTGCTCTGATGGTGATCTCTTACAGGCACACATCCACAATAGCTGAAAGAAACAACTCTGATCTGGAGATAATTTTTTCGCCCTTGCACATCTCCCTGACATTGCATGTAGTAAGCAGTCAAATGAACATGGTCAGGGTCTTAGGCACTCTTCTAAGCTTCTCTTATCCAACTTAAAAATGGGAAAAGTTACTGCTTTTATTCAGCTTTCTCAGTAAAAGAGAAACTCCCGAGAATAACTTCAGTCATATTTATAAGCTAATGTTTTACAGCAACTGGGAAAGATGATGATTGAGCATGACTTGGAGTGGTCTCTTGGCAGTTATATCTTTTTCCAGCAAAGAAAATTAAACAAACCTTTTAAAGCAACTACTATATCTGAATTCATGAACAAACAATAAAAATGGGACATGGCTTATACACAAGAGTTCTACATCCAAGTTTACACTATTGCTTGTTGACAAAACTGCACAGAAAGAAAACGGAATTTCTCATTAGAACTACAGTATTTTGTATTATTGACTCTTAATAGAGACTCAAAACATAAATGAGGGCTAAAGCAAGACTAAAACTTCACCCACTTTGCTCCCCTCTTTTTAACCAACAGTTACTTTCACTTGTCCAACTTTGTGAACTACACAAAATGAGTATTTAAATACATATCATCCATAGGATATCTCAGGTTTCCCTGCACATTTTGAGTGTTTTATTGACAGAGCATCAGGGTGCAGGGAGTCCTGGCTTCCACCGGGGGCAGCCTAAGCCTGACCAGCGCTGACTCCCACACCTGCACTGCTCTGCAAACCTATGCTCAAAACACTGCCACTCTGCTTTTAGGGAAAAAGAGAATAACTAGTTTTGCAGGGGTGAAACACTGGTGAGATCATCAGTCTAATACTCATGGCCCATGGCTGACCATGCCCATGTTATACTGGATCTAAAGGCTGGAAAGGATCTTCCTTTGGAATAGCAATTTACAAGTCCAGAAACAAAATTTGAACAAGTTCATACCAATTATACCTTTACATTACTTCTTTGCTTGCAGAGAATGCTCATATTACACAAACTTACTCTTAAACTTTAAAAACCATAACCATCATAAAAAACTCTCCCCCCCCCCCCCCTTCAATCTTCCCTCTCCTGCTTGCCATAATTTCATATTCTTCTGGCAGTCTCTTGCTGTCCCAGAAATCTGGTTTGACTTTTCTGTGAGGCATTGATCTTCAGCTAACAGGCTGCACAAACCAGCAGCAATAGATGTAACAAAGGGGTGCAGCTGGTACAGCCCCTGTGCATGGTGTGTCTCACTCTGTGCCACTCAACAGCAACACAAATCCTCAGTAAGCTATAAAGGTTCACGGACCAATGGTGCACAGCTGTGACTCCTCACAGCTTCTCCGGAAATCCCCTGGAGAAAGGAAGGTAAAGGCAAATGGGAATTATTGCTGTTTCCTTTGAACAGGGAAGAGCTGGGAAGAGTAATGCTCAGAATCAAAGAAAACCTTATGCAGCCACACTGAGTCACTCAAGATACTGCAGTTTGTTCCCTGATTTGAAAGGGAAATGACTACTGTGGAAGAAACACTATCACATTCTGTTAGCTGTCTAATGGCAACTGACAGATGTGTTTTATTGTTTCATTATTCCAGGTTTGCCAACCCTAGTAACTCAGCAATGTCTTTCAATAATTTCTTGCCCTCCTGGTGGGTCACTCGTCTCTTTGGGACACCTGAGGCATAACCTCAGTTGGTTAAATCAAATATATTTGCTTTATTCAGTATTCAATATGCCATCCACAGCTGTTAAATTAATGGCCTAGCTCTCCCAGATAAATTTGCCATGTGAGGCAGCTGCTCCTGGAGCTCACACTGTATTGTACACACATGCATATTCCACTGACAGACTATAGCATATCAGCAGCTAAACTTCATTGACCACCTTGGCAACCAACAAAGAGCACCAAGGAAGGACTTTCAAAAAACCTTTCATTAACCAACATGTGCAGATGAGATGAGCAACCCTGCCCCTAGAATTGCTGGCTCTGAGTAAGACTGTCTGGTTCCCTATATATGCCAATGGTTTTTACTTGTGGGTTGGCAAGGATTAGCAGTGGTAGTCATTAATTCTTTTCAAGTCATACTAGGCACTGTATGGAAAAAACTCTGTGTGCACTTATACATACATGTGTTATGTTCACACATAAAGTGGTTTTAATATTTATTTATTTATGGACACACTCATTTAAAAGAGATGGGACAGAGGAATAAATCAGCAGAACATTGTGACACTCAACAAGCACCAAGTCAGAGTACTGCACATAAAAACAGACAGGCTGGGACCAGAAGGCCTGTGTGTCAGTACTAGGTGACAGCCTTCGGCACTGGTAGGCAGCAAGCTGAGTTGAAGCCAGACGTGCACCCAGTGATGAGGGCCAGCAGTGCATAGGCAGCATGAGCAGGACATAGCCATAAGAGCTAGGGGAAGGATGACCCTTCTCTACTCTGTGCTCACCAACACACCTATAATACCGCTCTGAATGCACCAAAGACACCAACAAAACGAGAACTTGTTCATGGGAGGCTACAAAGGCAGCTAGGCTGGCATCCTTGCCTTGTGAGCAGAGGTTGTGGGACCACAGCTGCTTCAACTGTGAAAAGGGATGACTCAAGAGGCATCCAGCATTATCTCAAGCAATGACAGGAAAGAATTGGGGAGATGTATCTGGGCTCTTACATGGTGGGAGGCTGAGAGGCAGTGGGTTGAAATATCAGATGTTCAAGTGGAGGTAAAGGTAGTCCAAAAGTAGAGCCAGAATCCAGAGACAATGTGCTGTCCCCAGCCCTGGTCGTTTCAAACTCTGACTGTAAAGCCTTGGGCAATGTAGCCCAAGCTCATGACTGAACCACGTGAACTTCCACAGGTCCTTTCCAGCCTAAACGAGTTGGTGATTCTATGGAAGTATTCAAAACAGGCTGCCTCCTTATACTATTGTTATACTCTCCTGTGCATAATTAAGGAATAAAAGCATGAGTTAAAAAGGTGGAGCTCAAACTAAAATATCATCAGTAATAAAGGAAACTCACTTATACTCCAGACTGGTGTCAAAGCAGCAGTTCTCCAGCATATCCAGGGACTTCATTAGAACCAAATTCATCTGTTGCCCAGGTATATCACTACAAAAGAAAACAAAACAGAAACAAACAGAAAAATCCAATGCCTGACAGCACAAGGAAGGTATTGATAAAATGTGATCTCAGCTAGACCTGTAATCATTTATAAGCTGAAAATTCATGATATTTTAAACTATTAGCTCTGGAAATCTCTCTCCATCTCATTGCCTAACTTACTGATAAAAAAGAAGCATTTACATCTCAGTCCAAAAAAGTCAAAGGGACTCCCTTCTTATAAAACATGTACACAATTTTATCAATAAACATACATCCTTAATGGAAGCTAACTGATCTGGTATTAGTTATAGCTACATCCCTACTAGTTCTGCTGTTGTTACCAGTCAATGCTCTGAAGAATGCTTGAGACTGAGCTTTCAAATTATGCAGGGCAATGGAAGAGTAAAAGCAATCCATAAGAAGTCATTAGATAAATGCATTCACTTCAACACCCTTCACCAAACATACCCAACCTCCCAAAATAAAGATTCACACACTCCAAAATACCAAGCTGATCTAACTTCATTCTCTTTAAGACCCTTTTAATGATTGTGTGTAGCTCAATTATCACCACTGACTAATCATCCAGAGACAGTCCATTCCCAAATTATGTGGCTGAGTCACTGGCAGCAAGGCATCTGGACACCAAAGCACGAAGATTAGAACTGAGCAATGCGGCACAGTATTTTAACAAAAACAGGTGCGTTAGAAACATTAACTTCACTGAGTAAATCAAGAACTTCCAGTCAAATCTGTTTGATACCTGTGTTGGTGCCCCAATTAAACATTTATTAGGGGTATAAAGGAAGACAGAATCCCTAGCAGTCAAGAAACTGGAGGAGTATAAAGCCAAACACACTTCTTAATTTCTCTGGAATCATCAGAAATTTTGCACTGAGGTCAAATCTTCTGAAAAGGAGGCATACAAAACATCTCTTTGCTGCCAACATAGCTGTAACAGCATGCTTTAAAAACAGTCCATTATACTACTTCTGTTGTAGCTCCACTCCCATATGTGTAATTCACATGATCTAAGTGGACACTATCCAGTGTCCAGAGCACTGCTTAGAAAGGAACCAGTGAGAACTATGAATTATTATACAATTAAGTCTTCTAGGGCAGCTAGTCACATTTAAAAGTATATGTGTGGCTCTTCTAGCTGACTGCTTTGCACATGTACCTTAGGATATTATGAAAATTCATCATTCCTTCTTAAAGAATGACAAAATACCCAGATAGCTCTGGCAAGGGGTGGGGTGAGGGGTGAAGACTGATAATAAAAAGCATCTTTTAAGAAACATTGCAAAGCCCCTCAAGAATCATTTGCCTATGACTTGCAAATACTGTAATTCCTCAGAACTTAAAGCCACACACAGAAAAGAGGCAGTTAATTGCACAACTACATTACATGCAGTAAGCCTTACCTGACTTTTTCTTCATACAAATGTGAGATAAACATCCCCAAACCAAGACTCATATGGATTTGAACAGGTTGAGACTCATCAGCATTTGGTTTCCCAGGTAATCTGTCAGTCAGCATATTCAGGACCTCCTCAACCTTCTCCTTGCATGATACAACAAAAACTGGCACCAGGAGAGACAAAGCTGTGGCTGCACAGGAACGAGCTATAGTACTAGCAGTATTTTCACCTGAATAGGATTTCTAGGGGAAAAAAAAAAAAACAAAAAAAAAAAAACCAAAAAAGAAGTTTCCTTCCTTTTCCTCTTGATGGAAGGAAGTAAAATTCCTTTCCAGGCAGTAATACTCAGCACGTTAGGAATTCAAAATAAATACCTATAGAGCAAAAAGCAGTACAAAGGTACCACAATCTCACAGTAAATAGTATTTCATGGAATTGGCTATGGTAACTTTTCCACTGGGCTTACGCTGTAAGCATCTTAAAACTAGGGCAATTCAGAATATAATTTCTAAGTGTAAATAAGATTAAGTATGAACCTAATCCAATGGTAAGACAGGACGCAACTAGAATTTAACAGCTATTCTGCACATAAATGCTTTGGTCCACATTAGTTTTCACCTTCCTTGTTAAAATATCCAGCAGTATGATCAGAAAAGCAAACAAAAAACCAGCCATGATACTAATGTTTTTCTTTAACATACCAAGAATACATCACATCTAAAATGACAAAACACTGTAAGACCTTGCAAGACCTCAAGAACAGTGCATCCCAGTGAGCAAGAAATCAGGCAAAGGGGGCAAGAGACCTGCATGGATGTACAGGAGATGGAAGCAGGGTCAGGCCACTTGGAATGAATACCGAACTTGTCAGAATATCTAGAAATAAGAAAAGGAAGGCCAGGGCCCATCTGGAAATAAATCTGGCTGAGGATGTCAAGAACAACAAGACGGGCTTCTTCAAATACATAAATAACAAGAGGAAAACAAAGGATACTGTGGACCTGTTGCTAAATGGAGTGAGGACCCTCATAGGGTCTGACAGGAAGCAGAGAAGGCAGAGTTACTGCATGCCTTTTTTGCATCTGTCTTCACAGACAAGGCCAGCCCTCATGAACCTCTGACCCAGGAGATAAGCATAAAGGTATATTGGAAGGAAGAGTTTCCCTTGGTCAAGGAGGACACCTAGGCAACCTTGACATCCACAAGTCCACGGGTCCTGACGGGATGCATTTGTGAGTGCTGAGAGAGCACCCATAGATGGGTGGGTTGTGGTCATCTTTGAAAGGTCATGGAAATCAGGAGAGGTGCCTGAGGACAGGAAGAAAGCAAATGCTATCCCAGTTTTCAAGAAGGGGAAGAAAGAGGACCCAGGGAACCACCAGCCAGTCAGCCTCACCTCAATCCCTGGAAAGCTGATGGAGAGCTTTATTCTGGAGGCCATCTGTATCCACATGGATAACAAGAAGGTGATCAGGAGTAGCCAGCATGGATTCACTGAAGGGAAATCACACTTGACCAATGTGGTTGCCTTCTACGATGGGATAATTACCCAGATGCATGAGTGGAGAGCAGTGGCTACTGTCTACTTTCACTTCAGCAAGGGGCCTTTGACACTTTCTCTCACATCCTGACAGGCAAACTCAGGAAGTGTGGTATGGATGAGTGGATAGTGAGGTGGATTGAGAACTTGCTGAACAGCAGGTCCCAGAGGACTGTAGTCAGTGCTGCAGGGTCTAACTGAAGGCCGGTCACTTGTGGTGTCTCCCACAAGTCAATACTGGGCCCAGTATTGTTTAACCCCTCCGTCAGTGATTTGGATGAAGATGCAGATGCCTCCTCAAGTTCACTGATGACACAAAGCTGGGAGGAGTCACTGATAACCCCAAGGGCTGTGCAGCCCTTCAGAAGGACCTCAACACATTGGAGAGATGGGCAGAGAACTGTCTGATGTTCAACAAAGACAGGTGCANGAGTGACAAAGATGATTAAGGGACTGGAGTGTCTCTCTTGTGAGGGAAGGCTGAAAGAATTGGACCTGCTCAGACTCGAGAAGAGATGACTGAGAGGGAATCTCATCAATGTATGCAAGTATCTGAAGGGAGGGTGTCAAGAGGATGGAGCCAGGCTCTCCTCAGTGGTGCTGAGTGGGACAAAAGGCAATGGGCAGAAACAGGAAGTTCCACCTGAACATGAGGAAGAACTTCTTTACTGTGTGCGTGACCACGGACTAGAACAGATTGCCCAGAGAGTTTGTGGAGTCTCCCTCACTGAAGATATTGAAGAACCTCTGCATGCAATCCCATGACATGTGCTCTGGGATGACCCTGCTTGAGTAGGGAGGTTGGAGCAGATGACCCACTGTGGTCCCTTCCAACATTATCCACCCCATGATAACCAGTAGAGATGCTTTCTAGAAGAAAGATCCCTTTACAAAGTTCTTAAATTTCTTTCTATTTTGGAAGGTAAAGTCCACACAACTATCACTACTTATAAAGTAATGGACTGATTGTAAGTGATAGCCTAATGTACATTTATCATCTTCCACATGCAACTCTGAAAAGGAAAAAAAAAAAATCCCACCAGGATGCAAGGCACTCCAGAAGACAGTGATTTCTATCATGTGTCTTAGAATTTTAAAAGTGTAAGAATTTTTTTTAACAAGTGGATTTTAGAAATGAAACATTGTAACATTGTTCCATCTTGAAATCCCCTTTTTAAACAGCATAATTTTCAAAGGCAGGGATCACAAAATACTTCATCAAGGACTACTCATCCCAACCAAGTGCTGAATATTATGTCCCATCAGTCTAGCAGTTTTTATTTGGTGATCTATGTCCTCTATCAGTGATGACAGGGATCACATGCCAGAGCTAACTCAATTCCATCAGTAATTTTCACCTTTTAATGCTAAAATCTCACTACTGGACTGAATGCAGTTCATTAATGCAGTTATGAAATTCTGGTTAAAAATTATCATGATACAATAGCAGGCTGATATTTGGCCTTGTAGAACTCAAGTTCTCTTCTGCATGTATGACACAAAGCATCTCCAACCTTGTCATTTCTAGTCAATGTTTAGCAATACCTATTCCTTAAGGTCTATACTGAGCTTTCAGTTCATCTCCAGATCCTACTTAAGAACTGCCTAATATTTGACAATTTCAGGCACACCACAGCATATATAATACAACTTTACTAGTCCTAAGGGGTTCATGAGATACTGCAAAGCAAGAATCACCTGCTCCATAACTATTAGATTTTGAGAAAGTATGCATTTCAGTGTCTTGAGAAATGGTGTGAGAATCCCACAGGAGTTTGATAGTATGGTCTGTGGAGAGACCGTTCATGTTAGAGGGTTTTTCTTTGTACATATATGCTGAATATTCTAGTTTATGACGAGTATTTTTAGTTTTAAAATTTCCTTCATTCTGCACATGTGGTTTTCACCATTTCGGTAATAAAGACAAAAACTTAACGCAAGCACAAATAAAAGCAGAAAACTCAAAGAAAGAAAAAGAGCAATAAAAGTTTTGATTTTCCTGTATTACAACTACTACAGCTCAAACAGAAGAAGCAAACTTCATGATAAGACCTTCAGGTATGAAATATATGAGATATATTGTCTTGTCTTTAATACCACAACATGTACCTGGTAGAACCATGGGAAAACTTGACCTTTAGGCTGGTAGCGGCTATTCACAATACTCAAGAGAGTCTCTGTGACCATAGAAATCCAGTGTTTCATAGGAATAAAATCAGGTTCAGTCTGCAAAAATCAAACCCAAATATTCATAATTAGTTTTTTCTTAAATCAAGTCTACCTAAACAGAAGCTCAGCTGCTGATGTTCCAGCTGTGATCCATCATTAATGAGGTTATTTTGTCATTCCTATGTACTATAAGTAGGATGATTTACTTGTCAATGCTGACTCTCCAGACACTACTTTTGAACAAGTACAAAAATTGTAAGAAGAGATTGGTTGTGTTTTCAGTGTCCACAGACAAAGCAAGCTCCATCTCGTCAAAACCAACAAATAAATGAGATAGTCATTATGGCTCTTCTGATAAGACATGTCTACGCTCTGTGTGCTTTTGTACAGATCACACAGCAACTGCCAGATGGTATTCACTTAGCAGGGTGAAATTTGAACTTGAAACATGAAGTACTTCACATCCACTTACCATCCCTCCTAACACCTGGTCATATTACTTCATTACCTGTCATGAAGAGTAGAGAATCTCTTCTAGATTTACTCACCTCAGGCATTCCTTCAGTGTCTGAGGAAAGGCTACTTTCATATTTAGCTACAGCAACTGCAAGACCAGTTAAGGCAAAAATAGAGTTTCCTTTCACCACTGGACTGTCTCTGTACAGAAAAAGACAAATAGTTAAGAAATATAATAGAGATCCTGGCAACAAAACATGTATCTCAAAGCAGAAAAGTTATGGTACAGTTGGTCCAGGAGGGAAGGCATTTGCACCTAGCAACTTCATTGGGCTGTTTTCTAGCTCAGCAAAAACTTTTGCATTTCATCTTTGGGAATTAGAGAAAGAACGGGGCAGAGAAGTGTTTCAGTCTTTTTTTTTTTTCCTCTCTCTTTTATATGAAGCCCAGCAGACAAAGTTGCAAAAAAGCTGAAGCTTTCTTCCACTGTAATGAGGACTGCTATGCTGCAGAGCAAGTAGCACTCAATGCACCAGTTGGTCTTAGCTAGCACCGTCTCTACTGAGGACACCAAAAATCTCTTCAAATGGAGAATGCTAGAGAGGTGTCACTTCACTGCAACATCAGGAGATATAGCAGAGCAGCCATCATTGAAATATAAGCTTTAAAAGAAATACTTTATTTCCTTATGCTACAAAAACATGAACAGCATAGTAAAGGACATGTTTCAAAGAGTACTAACTTCTACCAGAGTGCCCACCTTAACTTTAAGGAACTTGAGAAAGAAAATCTGCCAACAGCAAATAAGGAGAGAATATCTGTGTTCAGTTGCATAAAAAGATGTAGGTTGATAACCCAGTCACTCACAGCAAAGCATACTGCAATGTAATTCTGATGGAGCTTAGTAGGTTTACAAAAGCAGCTGCACAATACAACTGTACTAGACCACTTACAGACCAGTACACTCTCTGCATCAGTTTTCCATTTCTAAAAACTTCCTTGACTGCTCCTGTAAAAATACACCTACACTGCAGTTTTGGGCATTTGTTCCAGATCCAAAGATCTCATTATCACAATAAAAATATTTTCTGGATTTCTGTTTTTCTTTTTAAAATAAGCCACATGGGTCTTAATGGAATATCGCAGTTTGGAACACTGAAACTATTTCCTTTCAGACAAGAGATACATACAAATAATTACAACTAGGTACTTTAGTTCTTTCAAGTAGCTCAGTATCTCTTGCCTTAAATAATTTCCTAATCTCTGTATGGAACCTTTGCTGGTTTTGATAATCAACTTCTAAAAGGCTACAATTCATGATGTACCTCAAACAGAAAGAAACTTCTAAATCTACAAACTCATGAAAGCTGGATGTTTTAAAGTTCATATAAGTAAAAGTTATCATCTTAACAGGATCCAGGAGGAAAAAGAGCAGTGTGTTGATCTATATTGAAAATACAGGAAAAAACAACATCTATAATAATTTAGCAGTTCTTACTTGGAAGCACCTTTGATGACATCAGTCAACATATCTCTGACCCTGTGACAGAACAGAAAGAATATACATTGTGTTCATGATACTATAGTATGAACTCAGCCAACTTCCCCTTATGCCCTACATGTGTCCATTCTGGATTAAGAATTATCTCAGCTACCTATCAGAAGACTTAGCACAAAATAATTGCAAGCATTTAATCTGTAAAAATACTTATGTACCATCCAACATCTCTTCACGGTCATGTGCACTCCCAGTGTTTCATAAAGGGCTCTTATTTGACTTAGTACCACATTTTGTAAAATGCCGGTTCATGCAACAGCCATAAATCTGCTTTTGGAGCACATCAAATGTGTAAGTTTCCAGATCACTGTGCTATATCCTAGCATAACAAAATCTGAATGTTTTACAATGGACAGCAATCACAATTTATTCAACGCTTACTATACTCTGGAAACTACTAGGGGCAGTTATGCTATTAGGTGGTACAGTAAACCAAACCTATTAAACGAAAGCCATATGAGTAGTTCCTATTTCTTATATGTTACTGTAGATGATTTATAATAGGCTACTGGTTTACAGCTGTTTAGTTTTGCATTCATATCAAGACAGAAGCAGAGATGCAGTGAAGCTCCTATACTGGCAAGTGTGAGTGAGGAGAGAGATCCTCCACACTAGAACATACAATACTATCAGGGCCATGAACATCATTCTACAGAAGACAATACTCCAATCACAGATTCACAACATGTGAATAGAAGACTGAAAATGGATACCTCCTAAAACAGGGCTGTATGTTGTAAGACAGATTTATACTCAACCTTTCAAACAAACCTACCCAGGCTTTCCTTCATAACCCCAATGCTTTTGCACACAGATTCAAACCTATCCACACCAGAAGCACTTACAACTTGGTAAATTAGTTGGAATAAAACAGACACAAATTTTGTATTCCTATTGAGTGGGACTTAGTAACACCTTTTGGACTGAAACAGAGTCTTTTGGTTTTGCTTGTACATACTTTTTTCTCAATACACTTACAGCACAGAGCAGATATTTATACTGTCCATGGATATATGTATCTCTTTCTCTCTGTGAAGCCTCCTGCTTCCCACCTTCTCTGGGCCATGTACATACATGGCTAAATCCTGACAGACTGAAGCACACTTCTGAGCTGACTGAAACAGAAGCAGTTGAGGATATGGTAAGGGTGTGCATCACAGGCTTCCTTCTAAGCAACATCCTCAAGCTCAACATTGCCAAATTACTGTATGAACTGAGGTGTGTCAGTCTACCACAACATACATCATACCTGGCCTACACTTCTTGTATCAAGGCATTTTCAGTAAGACAGCTCATTGAAGTCTCAACAAGGAAATTTTTATCTTTGCATAATCCTCCTCTAATATCCTACAAAACAAAAAACTATATCCATTCTTTCCAGTTGCTCACCCTACAAAGTTTTCAGGCTCTGTGAAGCGGAACCTGAGCGTATGGGAATCCTTACAATTACCCAGCAGTTTTTCTTTTTGCTCCCCTCCTGCACCATAGTCATTGTTCTGGTGGTTGTTTGTTG
The DNA here is from genome assembly GCA_013400415.1 of Scytalopus superciliaris. Classification (NCBI taxonomy): domain Eukaryota; kingdom Metazoa; phylum Chordata; class Aves; order Passeriformes; family Rhinocryptidae; genus Scytalopus; species Scytalopus superciliaris. The sequence continues at coordinate 36,064 of VXBX01006672.1, forward strand.
TTTTGGTTTTGTCTTTTCTTCCCGTTACTGCTCATACAGTCTTTAAACTTGCAAAATTACAGACTTTGAAATCTTGCCCTCCTCTGTTATCTCACTTGCCATTACAAGTGATTAGGAGCAGATAGGCACTTTCTTACCACAGCCAGGCTGTAAATTGTTTGTACTGCACCTCTTCAGGATCCTCTTTTCCATGTTTTAACTGCATCTCCAGCTCTGCCTGCCTGCCCTGTGGAAATGCAGAGTAAGTCAGAAGTGGATCTTACATGGCCAATCATCATAAGATTTCTTCAGAGAATACTCAGGTAACACATGTAGCCTTTAACCTGAGGGCTACTTCCTAAGTGATCTCGACTGCCTTTCATACAGGATCTCACTGTGATATAAGGAGAATTCATCATTTTTTATTTTGAGTGAGGAAAACAAGCTGCAGAAGGCATAAATGGCATCAAATGCTGAGGCATCTATGTGGCACATGCAGAGAGAAGTTCCTTGGGAAGCGGTACAACAAGCAGGGAATGAGCTTTAAAAGTCTACCAGCTAAAATGGATTCTAACTGCAAAACACTGCCTTCTTGATGCACAACTAAAAGTAAAATTTCTCATCCTTTCATTTTGTATGACTTTGACCTCCTTTAACCTCCTACACTGTTCTTTCTGTATGTTTAAAGTGGTGCTTTGGATTCTAGCCTCTAACAGTTGTTACCTAAACAAATTAATCAGCTTTCTTTAACATTCAGTCTCCAGTGTCAGACAGCTACAACTCAACTTGTTTAGGTTGTCAATTACTGCTCCTTAGTAGGTTATTACACCTTAAGCGAAAAATACAGGCACATGTGCTGTGTTTTTCAGGTATTAAACGCTTGTAGTTTGGGTGTACATAACAACTTGAGAATACAATACAGTGAATCTTGTAAATCCAAATACCACTCATCAAAAGGTGACTATCCACAGGAGAGATTAAAGGAGCATATACAACACACTGACTACAAAGAAGGCAGTACAGCTGTTCAGAAATACTGAATTATGTACTATCCAGACTACTCATCTTATATTGTAGTCTCTTTTGGCCATCTCAGATGAAATGTACTCCAGAAGCATAAGTATGTAAGGAGGAACAAAAATAGGCTCTATTTGTCCTGTAAAAGGGCAAGAAATCCTACAGAGTCTTCAGAAACAAGCCTGGTAAATGCCAAGTTTCTTATGAAATCTTGCCTTGGAAGGGAAATAAAACAGGAAAGTAATTAAATGCAAGCAACAATGCCCTCCAAGACCTAAAACTGCAATTTGAGTAGCTGCTGCTTGCTTTGTAATGGGATTGGCTTGGTTTAGAATCTGGTATTTTGCTGATGGCCAAGATAAAGTTTGTTTTGAAAATGTGGTAGAAGCACACATTTTGCTGCACAGCAAAAAGAGGAACAGTCAAAGCTTCTAGAATTCACTCAGCAACCTGAGCTGTTTGTGCTGAAAATAGCTGATATGGCCTGGAAATACAAACAAATAAGCCCTTCTAGCAGCACAAAGAGAGCCTTCTGGAAGGTGGCTATGTGCTAAACTTCTAAAAATAATTTCGCTGTTGAAAAACCAAATGATACTACATTGATCTAGGTATCAGGTCAGCTAACCTAATAAAAGAAAGGATTTGAGATATTTCCTAATCATTAGGTAGGGTTGAAATAATCAGAAGACAAGTCTATTGCAGTGTGACAGCATTACATGATGATTAAGGGAAGTTCTCTTTCATGAATCATCCCTTGATATAGCTTCTGACACCTATAATAGTGGTACTAATACTACAGACTTTCTACCCAGGCAGTAGGTTAGAGCTCTAGCTAAAATTTCAACTTCTAAAAATTCTAAAAATTTACACATTCTGCAAGTTGACACAAGAACAAGCTGCCTGAACCTGAATTGTCAACAGAGATCACACTACTACAGAGTATTCCAGATCGTGCTGCCATTAACTGAAGACTCATTTTTATTTCCCTTTCATAAATTTTATTATTAAAGGCTTTAAGCTTTTTTTATTATTCCTTTTGTAACTTGTACAAATGCTCTTGCTGGTAAAAATAAAACTCGTACCACTTGAATAAGCATCAATGTGCACAATATTCTATACCTGGAAATTACCTGCAGAACTGCACTGTAGGTTCGACTCATAAATCCTAACCAGGACTGTGGCAGCAGTATGGAGCAGTGCCATTCAGAAGGTTGAATGTTAACCTGTGCAACACACCAGAAAAGTTAGAAGTGGTTACATTAAGTCTAGCATATGCAGATTCTCCATTCTCCAGTCCATGATTTGCAGGCAATCATTCATGCCCTCCCATAGCCCACTACACATGGCTATAGGAAACTAAAATGGTAATGTACTTTATTCTCCGTTCTGATTTTACTCATACGAAGTTACTTTCACCTTCATTACCCAGGCCAGTCAAAACTGGTTGCTCCAGGCAGTGCAACAAATAATTGCTCCCAGAGGAAGCAGTGGACTGTATCTGGCAATAAGCACAACACTCAGCAGCACTGGCAAACATTTCTTCATAGTTTGTGAAAATCTTGGATCCTTCTAAAGGCAGAATGGTTAACTAAGCTAAATAACTAAACTGTCTTTGTATAATTTTTTTCCTAAGTTTTCCTGCTTCATCAGCTGAGGACCTACATAAAGCAGTCAATGTTCTTTCTTTACATGGATCTTACAACAAAAAACAAAGGACCATGTTAAAGCTTCATGCCCACTGCTAATGAACTTAAAAGACTGGTGAATATGAATACTTCTATACAAATAAAAACATTCTAAAAGTCAACTATAAGACATTACCTACTCTACCACACAGCCAATAGAAATATGCCCTGCAGTTAAAAAGGGTATCTTATCTTTGACTCATTAACACCAGTCCTTCCTTGTCAGACAAAATTATATTCACACACTCCTCTCATTTCTGTTCATCAACTCTTTCAAAAACTCATGAGCAGCCAAGGTCTCTGTTAGAATTGTTTGCCTTGGGTTCCCGAGGAAGCCTGCAGCAAGTCCACAAAAGCACAGACTGTGTTGGTCAAAATGCAAGACAGGAAATGCTGGAAGATCACAAGATATACTACTCCTATACCTGAACATTCCTAAATACACATGGGACAAGTTCTGTACTAGAAAGTAAGTTCAGACAAAATCAGGAGTTTATTTGCCCTCTCCAGTGTACTCAGTAAAAATCAAACACCATGACAAGATAAAGATGAGCTTTCTTTCACCCCTGGTGCCTTTGTGCTGCCACAGATAATTGTATATTGCTAACTCATTTTACACTGATACACAGCCAGCACAGGGCACACACACAAAAATGCAGGGAACAGTGAAATTAAACACATTTCTATTATTTACTTGAGTATCTCATTGAGATAATACTCTTAAAGAACCAAGAAACTAGGATATCATTAGTATTTATGGCCTATCTTAAAATCTGCAGTAGAGCATGAAGACTGGGAATCCTAGTATGTTCTTTTACTAAGTACAACAGATTTCTACCTTGAAAGTCTTGCCAACTCACATGCTCCTTAAAATCAGCTCACTTCTAACAAATGTGTGTCTATGAAAATATGTTTTAGACAATACTTTTATGTCAGTTAAATGTGTAGGCATATACTTAAATGTCCCTCTCACACATGGGACACAAAGTGCTACCTCAGTGATTTCATAAATAAGACTAGCATTACATGTCTGTGTAAATGTAATAGTGAAGCAGCATCTCTTTTCATTCCAAATTTTACTTAGAGGCTCTTTTTCATGTACTTGCATGCATACACTTTCACATCTCAGCATTTTTTGGTGCGAAAAAAATCGGCTGTGTTTCTCCAAGGCACAATAGACTGAGGAGGAGAAAATCAAAAATCTGTTAACAAACTTAATTTCTGAATACTATTTCATCACTGGAGGAAATCCATTGAGTAAATTCAGTAGCAGAAATCAGCAAAAAGTAGTTCATAATCTGAACTATATCCACCAAAATATCTATGCACAGACTACACTATAGTGAATTCTGTTCCAGAAAATCCAATTATCAGATTAAGGTACTTCATGTACAACGTTTAAGTAAGTTCTTGCCTATCTTGATTACAACAAAACCAAACCAGAAAATAAATGCACAGAAGGAGCTTTCCACTTGACTTCTCAAAGATGCATGTCATCACAGCACATCTAATGAACACACTTAAGAAGCAGGGAATGCTTCTTCCATGAGTATAGAGAATGATTATACTTGCAGAGGAATATTTAATACTGTACAACTCACCACTGGAACCCAACTTTGCAATTGTGCCTGTAAACATGACTCATTATTAGGGCAAAGTAACTTGTGCTATTTCCAACACATAGAAAGCACTTGAATATTGAGAAATACACAAAGGCAAGACCACCCTCCTTCATGTAAAAAAAAAAAAAAACCTGCACCAGTTCAGACTGTCAAAGCCACCATTTACCACATCACTCTGCCAAAAGCAGTCTGCCTCTCCGATTTTTACATGTAGCATGAACTGTTCTCTTCACCTCCACTACAGAACAAAAACACAAGTAGCTAGCTGAAAGCCTAATAACTTTAACCCAAAACACATATTAATAAAACCATCAAAATATATGGCACATAATGTGAACATATGTAACTATTCATCCTCATTCATTTTCACAATAAGTAAGCGAATCTGGTAAGAAATTATTCCCATAAATTCCTAGGAGGAATTAGTTCCAAAACCCAAAAACAGTCACAGGAAATTATTAGCTAATCTAGCCCAGGTGACTGGGATAAAACTCAGGGACTTCTTGTTCAGTATGATTAAGGCAGTCATACAAAAAAAGAAAACCCATGGTCTATACAACTTCTGACCATGGTGACTACTGCAATTCACCTCCTCTCAGAGTGATATTAACAAACTCTGTTTAATAATGTATCAAACAGTACATCCCCATTTCTGGGGGAATGATCATCTTCCTCTTTCCAGTCACCAGTGACCTGTAAAGAGCATTACAGCATTTCAAATATACCATAGTTTACTGAACATATTTTCTGCTTCCCGTAAGATATCTGTTTCAAATAATATCAAAAAACTCTTTTGCATCTTAATCTGATGCTGCTGACAGGTATCACATATGCATCCAATTCCTCAGCTAGAACAGCATCTAGGAGATAGAATAAGTCTGGCCCATTAAGGTTCAACAGTCAGTTATCTTTTTGCTGCTGTTACTGACAGATTTGAATGGCAGCTAAACCCAAGTATTTGTTATTTGTATGTTACAAAGACTTAAATAAACAAGAAGAAAATCTTTGCACACAAACCTCATAGAACTTGGGTTTTTTGGTGGCAGAATCTCAGGCATGACATTTTTACACATACAGAAGCTCATAAAGATGAAATGGGTTTTCCCAAGCCCCTCACTGTGCCCCAGGTGACAAGAAACTAAGTTCAATAATGGCAACTAAGAATACACAGACACAGACAGATATGCAACCTGCAGATTCATATTCTACAACTGTGAGCATAGATCAAACCACTGAAGAGATAAATTACATTATGATCTCACTATGGTGATGACTGCTTAGTCCTAACTAAGAAAATGGCAACTGATGGACATTTTAGAGATAAAATAAATGAATGCCTGCTATCCCCCAATTAATTGTATTTTCTTGATGTTTACATCAACTTCACATTTTATTCAGTTTTATGCTGAATTCAATGCTTCAAGGGCAACTTTAAGACTTCTTTTTAATAGAACACTCTTATTTTATTAAAAAGTCACTGTAAGAATTAACTCACAGCACTCCTCCCTCTCCCCTGCCACATAAAAAGGATTCAAATCAGTAGTAAATGTATTATTCTGGTAATTTAAATGCTCTGAAAAACTTGACTAATATGCTGTGTTGAACTCTGAAGCAATGCCTTTTGCAAAACCATGTTAATTCCTATAGCCACTGCAGGAAAACTACAGGTCTAGGTCCTACTAACCCAATTTTCTTCGACCAATACTGCTATTTGGCAGCTTCACAGCTTAAGCTCTGTGTTTTCACTGTTAACATCTAGTCCCCAGAACACTGAGGACCTAACAAACACTAAGGTATAAAATTTAGTTCAATGAGCCCAGGGACTTGCTTTTCATCTAGCCAAAGGCCCAAACACCTTTTTTCTGACAACCCCGTCTCCAACTGTCTCTAAGTACAAGGGGGAAAAAAGCAAGAGACAACTGTCTTTAAAAGAATGTAAACTGAGAACAGCAATACTGATTTTTGATCAAAATTTTATAATTATGGTAGATTTTCACTAAAAGGGTGCAATTAGCATTGTCTAAAGATGTTTTGTGTTTAGGTTTGTATTTTAAACATACTTTGATTTATTTCCAGTTTTACTACATCTTGAATCAATTGACTTGATAAAGTACTGAGATACTTGGCAAAATATTTCTATCTCCAGTCACTGGTAGATATTCACTAACTGGATCCAGTTCACCACATTCAATAAAACCTCTATGTTTTGTCCAGCAAACCATTTTAAGGCTGTGTTTCTATGAGAGCAGCTTGCTCGCACAAAAAAAAAGTCAGTTTTTGGTGTGCTGCTGGATATTATAATCACTGTTGGTACACACAAGTATTTATTTTTTTAACCAGGGATTTTATTTGGTGTTTTAGCAGGGCAACAGGTAAATGTTATAACACAGTAGTTTGAAACTGATCCTTGTCTCCCTGTAATCTGACTCATACAAAACTTTCATACATGCCTTTTATTATAATGCAATTAAATATGCTTTTTTCCAGAACCTCTGGCCTTGAACCCACTCCCACTGAATGAAGCAATTACACAGAGTGGAAAACTTTTCTTTCTGGATACTATGGAAGCCCATGCTTCACTCCTTTCTCCATATCTGTTCTCCTGACATATTATGAAAAATATCACTGTGGATTTCCCCTGGTGCTCCCCACTGGAGCATCCAAATAGTTTGAAAATGCTCATTAATTTACACTCAGGTGATGATGAAGGGTATTATGTCCAGTTTCTGCTTTCATTCTTTAGCAGTAAAGATGTCAAGATGGAAAATATCTGTTAAATCTGCATACATGGTTAAATATCTTGAGATCTGTGTTCAAGGGTGGTATTTGTTTTTGTTTTTTTACTCTTCTAGTTTGAGAGAAGAACTTGACATATGAAGTACTTCATAGTCCCACTGACACTGACTTCATAACACAGGATCAGGGATGGATTTCTATACCCCAGTCCAACCAATGCAGACTAGCTTTTGTCCTTGTACCACCTGGCTTAACTTCCACTGGGATCCACATAGTGTTTCTATGACCACATCAGTCCTGAGGAACCAAAATGATTAAGATGTTGTATGGATGGTAAAAAATTCTATGCATATGCTAACACATGGAAGTGTTTGAGAGATGGTACAAAGTGGGAAGACTGCATTAGGCAGAAGCAGCCAATTTTGGTGTGGTGTATGTTTGTATCACTTGACTGAAGCTTCAGGCAAACTCTGCTGCAAACCGATTTGTTAGAGAGGAAACTGGTTCACTTGCTTAACTAGTATAAACACAGTGAGAACACACAGGAAGCACGACCTGAGAGCAAAGCCCAGAGGGAGTCCATGGGATCAGAGCACAGCCCCCATGCATTACCCATGGGAGACACTTGTGTTCTGAGTCAGACTTGCAGTTTGTAAACAGAAAACTCTCCAAGCCCTGTTTACACAATTTTCCCACTCTAATCCTGTGCTGTACTTATTGCATAACAGAAAGTGGTTGGTGTCAGTGATTTTTCTAGCACCACAGAGGAACTTCACAGCAGGTAAGCCCCACATCTGTTGGGTGACAGTTACAAACCAAAATCAGGACCCAGACCACTCCCTCAGATTCATGTAATTAACCTCTACAGCAATATCAAATAATTGTATTAATAGAATTATTCTATGAACTTCTAAAGAGTTTAACACACTTTTCACTTGTGGTAAAAACTGCTCACACTGGCATAAAATTGAGAAACAAACTTTATTTCCCTGGATCCAGTTTAACTGCTTAGGTTTTTTTTACTGCTGTCCAAAATTTTCAAAGATCAACTTTCCTATTAACCATAAAAGTACTGTAATTCTAAATTCTCTTAATGACTTCAATACAAGCACTTATTTTCCTTCATGATTAAGTGGGAGCTTATTTCATACTCTTTTTTCAAAATCAAATCAAAAGGAACTGTGTGGTTTCAGCAAGTGCAAGTGTAATAGGTCAGGGAGCTGAAACATTTAAGAGACAGAATAAAACAGTAAATCTTAGCAAATTGTAGATGTTATTTTTCCACAGAATCCCATCATTGTTCAGACCTGTTATTCACCTACAAATAGTAAACACAAGACAGGTATAGGAGTCTGCAAAGCAGATACAGGCAAAGGTCACCTTCTGTCTGTTCTTCTGGTTTTCAGAAGGGGCATTTCAGCAGTGAACACTTTAAAAAAAAAGTATTTACATGTTCAATTCAAGTTAGTGAAGCATTGTGGTGGTGGTGCTAGGTTGATGGTTGGACTTGACGATTCTATGATTCTAGTCGTACCTCACAGCAAGGTTAGATAATTATGACGCATTCATATATGCCATTGCTAGCTGATACTAATACCTAGTCAGCATAAACAAATGAGGTAGCAAGGGAGGGAAGGAGTTGTAAGACTTTCAAAAAGTAAAAGCCAGCAAGAACTTACCTCATGAATGAGGGCGACCAACATTTGCTGGAAACTGCGCCCCCTGCTAGCCAGAAATCTATTAATAGGCTTGCCATCTCTGCCCATATGGACTGGAAGATCGTAACACAGCAACATGCCAGCTTAAAGTGGGAGGGAAGGGGAAAAGAAAGGTCAATGCCATTACCCATGCTAATAGTTCAAAGGTCTTGCAAAAGTCAGTGAAGAACCCAAAGCAAAGTTAACTCAATAAAACAAAAAAATTCAAAAGCATATGTGAGCATATCCAAGTGGCATAAGACAATATTGTTCTGAAACAGGTTCACCTTCAGATTCAGAGAAATCTTTGGGTCAAAGCATGAATACTTGTCTACTATCAAGACAGTGACAGCTCACCTGCAAGGCCTGGTGTCATGCCTGGTTGCCTGTTCCTTTCATACATTTTCAGCAAGAAGTTTGGAACACCTGCGACTGTCTTCCCCTGGTCTGAGCGTGTGGTCCCTCCTCTCAAGGCAGAATGATACACACCACGGGGCATGTTGGTCATCTCCTGTTTCACCAGTGATGTTGCAAACTCTTCAAATGCTTGATGAAGTGCAGTGCAATGAAGAGAGAGGCAAGGGACTGTCAGAATCTGATGACTGAGAGACAAAACTAACCCTGGAAAACCCAAAATGACACCAGTGCTTCTTTCCCACTTCATAGTGGAACAGCAATCTAAATCTGATGTTGTAGCATGGAAGAAAGGGCATCTGAATCTGGGGATTTTTTCCTTCACCTGTAATTCCAATAAAGTGGGAAACAGCATTGATGGAAATCATGGGAAGTTGCTGAAAGTAAGAAATATCAGGCATTCCAGTACAAAAATACTTTATTCGAAGCTGATGGAAGTATTTTCCATGTGGGGAAGAAAAACAGTCTTAACTATTCCCTAAGCTCTTGACTGCATTCTTTCACTGGTACACCAGCAACAGCAGCACATGCTGACAAGAAGAACAACAATAAATAGAACTGATGTTTAGCAACATAGTGAAGAACACTGTCTCTAAAATCAGGTTGTCCTTAAAGAGATTTAAAAGAATGCAAAGAGGGTAGATGGAGAAAGAGTGTAGAAATGCAAATAGGGGATACAGAGAGAGAAGTACGACCTTGATTTCCATTAGCATAATGGTACAAATTTTTATTAGATTCTGTGCTTCAAGCTATGCATTTTATAGTCTAACCACGTTTAAAACTATACAGAATTAATATTAGGTTATCGTTCATTTGCAAGTCCAAGAAACACCTATGCAACCTTTAACTAAAATAGTTGTATACTGAAACTTTCTCACATTTCCTATCTCCAGCAGGTTCCCTTGATTTTCAGCCATGTTCTTTTCCATTTCAGCTTCACAGTGGAGTTACAGTCCAAATCTGATAGGTTTTTATAGCCTGTCAGGAAGGGCACCTGTATCTGGGGATGCTTTTTCTCCACCTATAATGTCAATATTCTTCAAACAAAACCTGCAGAATGCAGTTAGCAATTTTCACTACAGTGATACAGAGAGAAACCCTTTGTACTCAATCCTTTGTTGGAAGAGTATATATCTATTGACACAAAAATACTATCCACCCGCCAGCTCATGACTTTTATAAAAACTTTTTTGTTTAGGGCAGCTAGAACAACAGAAGGGAAATTCACTGAGAGAGGAAGCCATCTCTCTGCTGGAAACCAGTCATATTGACAGAGATACCATAGCACAGGTAGTGTCACTGCTATCATATTACTGCACTTGCTGGTTATTCCAAAGGACTTAATATTTACAAGCTATTCTAAAGCAATTCTGCGGGCAGGAGACAACTCAAGGCTCTAGACCAACAGATGTAACTCAAACTACAAAATTTGGATAAATTCAGTGAAACAACTAGATCTGCAGCAAATGCTAGAATAGGGTATTTTAATCCTTGAAATCACTCTGAAGGTAAATAAAGATAACTAACATCACAGGAACAAAATCCTTATTAATATCTCTGAAGGAAGGACGAATAACTACTAGCTACTACCAGTAATAACAACAACAACAACAATAATATCAAGTTTCTAGTTCTTTATATGAGATTATTTTTAATTCTCTGACTACCAGGTTTGAGACAAGTCTCAGGCATCCAAGATGAAAAACTATTAAAATAAAAAACTAAGACTGTCATAACCCTCCTGATATCATGTGCACTCTAATGCTTTGAAACAATATGAAAACTGAAATGATAACTCAGTTTTAAAGGAGTTTGAGAGAAAATGCTACCTAAAACTCCACTTTTCAATGTTTCATATAGCAGCAATAGCAAATTGGAATTGCAGCACATTCCAACTGTCAGAGAAAATCTAATTTTAGTTTGTCTCCTAATTTTTCCTCAGCTCTGTTGCAGAAATAGTCCATAAAGATTTGTTTGCAAGCTTAGACATTTTTTGCCTGCACAGTTGAAGAAGGCACTTGGAAAAATCCTACAAATCAATAATAACGTCAGCACTAATCCCACCTTCCACTTGGAACCTTTAACTGCAGCTAATAATAGTCGTAGCACTAAGTGTTCAACTCTTCATAAAGCAACATGCAGATACTGAAAAAAACTAAGTATTTTTCTCCTCCTGCAAGGAGAGGGATGAAAGAAAAACAAGCAGCAATTCAGAGTTTAAGGAATCAGTAAGGAAAAGAAAAAAATGGAGATCTCAAAAGCAGCAAGTTAAACTCCCTTTAGAAGTTTCAGTTGATTTGATGTGCACTAACAAGGACTTCAGGGAAAACTCAGAGTCTCTCTTCTTAAAAAGCATTTTTGTCCTACTCCTTCTAAACATTTAGAAAGTAATGAATTAATTTTGGAAACGTGTAACAGCAGGATTCCAGCAGATGAGATGACACAGATTCAGCTCCTCCAGAACAGAGACTTTGTGACTCTTGGACCTGTCTCAGACAGTGTCTCATGAATCCAGTTTCATACTCTCTCAGTGGAGCAATTAAATCACAGCAACCACCTCTGCCACTCACTAAAGCTTTTGGTCAACTGTTCTGCACTCTGAGTTAACTAACAGTGTTAGAAAATACTCCTGAAGGAGAAACTATTTGTTGAATGTTTGGATTCAACTCTTTTAACACTGGTCTGTAGTAGCTGCATCTTTGTATTCAGTCTGTTCACTCTAAAGGCCATCTTCCCAGGAAGTTGGCTCAGTCCTCATTACACAGCTTGCATTTTCCATTAAAATACATCGTTCTCTTTCTTTGAAGTAGGTTATGTCAGTCTTCCCCAGAAAGCTTCCAGGATTTAGACTATCTAAGTAAGGGTGCACATACTCCAGATGCCAATGCATGCAGAGTTTGATGAATGTATCTTTCTAGGAGCCCCACTGAGGGAAAATACTACAAAACACTACTGCAATCTCATGGCAATGTTTACAGGCTGCAGTCACACATCAAAATCCCAGGCATTCTACTACAAAGGAAAGGACAGTGTCTATGTCCCAGAACAGCACCTCAATCTTGTAACTGGAAGTGAAAGACAGCATTTCTGAAACTAATCAAGCAAACAGCAAAACCCTCAAATGCTGAAGGTGATTCAACTGCACATAACAAGTGCACAAACCAGAGACCATCTGTTAATGCATACTTCACTATCAATACACATTACTACCATTATGATTTAAGCATAGCACTGATATCTTCATCAATTAAGCAGACTTTGTATACAGCATTGTTTTCACACCCTTATTACTTCAGTTTCTGCTGGACTGAAATACAAGGTTGCCTTTTAAAACATCTGCTCATTCCTCCCTGCTGAAGTCATGAGTACTTGAACTAAACAATAAGCAACTGGCTTTCCCTGTAGACAGATAAGGATTTTTTTAGTTATAAGCATTTTTCCCCACCACCAGGACCTCTGACACACCTGAAATAGCTTGTGGGCTTTATTTTCCTCTGAACTTTTACTTTACACTTTTTCCCGTTATTTCATAAGAAACAAGTAAGATTTAAAAAAAGGCTGTACTTTAACACGACACTCTGTTAAAAGAAGTCACATCTGTAAAGCACTGTGATTAAGTATCTGCAAACTAACCCCAAATACTGGATATAATATACCTCCTAAAACAGAAGCTGGTGTTAAAGACAACAGCTTGATATAAGAAGAACCCGGAACAAAAAGATATGCCTTCTGCTCCTCTTCATCTTCATTCATATCTGTCTCCTCCAGAGACTCAACTTCTGGTCGTGCCTAGAAAATTTAAAAACCCAGAATGTTGGCAGAGAGATCCCAAATCCTCATTACTATCTATGATTTCAACTGTCAAAAATATCAACTGAATACAAAAAGTTACCCATTTCATTAATTTAACTCCATTTTATTAATTGGAGGCTGACTGAATAAAAGCTTTTCTTCTACCTGACTGAAAGGCAACACTGGTTGATAAAAATCACAGGGTACATAAATCCACATCTGCAATAGTGAAATTTAACTCGGCACTTACAGACTGAACTCAAATTCATAAAATTTTATTTTCACTTTGATTCTTCTTCAGTTTAACAATGTTTTGTATTGGCACTTTAATATACACAGAACATTTTTGCTAGATGTTATTTTAACGTATTAAGTTTTTAGAATCTGAAAAACTGCAACACATTTACACTGCTTTCAATTAAGACATACTCACGTGTTTTCTAATGAGTGTAAAGTAACTGCACCAATAATACAGAACTATATACTTCTGTCAAAGATTTAGTATTGAAGCAATGTTTAGATATTTCTCTCATTCTATCTTGTAGCTTTCTATGTAAAACACGTTTTTAATTTGTCCAGTTTATGCTTAACTCTTTTCATGGATTTATATAAAGTATGTTTTTTAAAGTTGCTGAATTCAATCTTTTCATAATAGCCAGTCACAACATGGAAATGGAACCTATCTTGTAAATAAAAGTACTAAATAAAACCTTAGAGAAGTATATACTACACCAAAAAGTACCAATGGACTACTGATTCTACTAGTCTTGCATGCAACATAACTCTAGCAAAAAAGACAGTCACATAGAAGACCTTATGTTCACCTTCTTGCATGCTTTCATTTTGTAAGGTTACTGAGTCAACTGATCAGAAGTTTCAGAGTTTAACAGCCTTCTACATACTTAAAAAGCTTTTCAATAAGTACAATTGCTTTCTGACTGCCTTCCTTGACAAAAAAACGAAAATTCTATACAGTAAAAGTTCAGAACAAAAACACAGGAAAACTTTTCAGCTTAATTCCAAAAATAGCACCCATTTTTCAAACTGGCTTGCCCACCTCAGGAACAAAAGCACTAAGCATTAGTGTGCTGCAATGGATGCAGGAGCAATCACAAGAGCTGCTTAGTATTAAGACTCAACTACAAGCATTAGCAAAAGAGCACAAAAAGGAAATCAGGTGCCCAAAAGATAACCTGCTGATCTAACTAACAAAACAAGAAAAATTACCTTCTGACTGCTTAGCCCTCACTCAGCTTCATTTGTGCCTTTTCCTGCTCATAAGTCTTAGCTATTCTAATTCCAGATAAGATCTCATTTCACCAGCAGGAGCTTGTATTCCTCCACGAGGTTCTCTTGGTTGTCTGTTAGAGAACACACAAGGCCTGGTTTCCCTTTCAAGAGGATATAACCCATGTCAGATCAAAGTGTCAAATGTCCATATTATTAAACACACAGTATGATTACCTGTTCAGGAAGATGAAGAATTGTATGTTCTTCAGAGTCAAATGATGACAGTGATTTATAGGCTGAAATGGCTACAAGAGCATCCTAGAAAATTAACAAGAAGAAAAAGAAAATCACAAATACTGCATAGGGTATTGTTAACTACTGGAAACTCATACAAAAGGCTTACCAAGTGAGTGCTGCTAAAGCATTTAAACTCACAATGTTTTCCTAAAGCACACTCTCTATTGCTTACTTTATATATACACAAGGCAAAATAGCAAGACCAATTATCTAGGCTTGATAGCAAGCATTCTGGGGGTATTTTAGGTAGAAATATAAAATTTATATTTAAACTAAATTATACTAGTCCCACCAGGCCCTTGGTGATTATAGTCCAACATTCCCACTGCATTACAATACCCCACAAAAGAATTGAGTTAGTTGTCAGAACAGCATTTTTGTCAAGAATGTTTCAGCATGTCAAGGCTTAAATCTTCCAGGAGAAGTCAAATTAGTTTGTGTTATAACTCTCCTTGGAAATGACAGATGTTAGGATCATCAGTTACCACCTTTCATGTGCAGTACACTGGTTCAAAAACAGTGTTAAACAGCCAGCAACAAGAAAAAAAGCCTATTTGGAAATGAGATTATTGACAGTCTTGACAGGAAAGTACAAAACTTAATATCCAGTTGCTGACATCAGGAATTAACATTTTCAACCATATCACTTACCTTGTTCTGTGTGTTGTTCCAAAGGAAGCTGATAACTTGAGCTTTGAATTTCTATAAAATCAAACAAAATGTACATTTACATTTTTGTTTAACTAAATAAGCAGTTGAAATAGAGGCAGTTACCTGAAACAAACTGCTGCTACATCAATATGCATTAAGCTAGTAAAGTGGAAATGGTGCAGGTTTGAACTCCAGACACATTCATATGTGCTCACATTCTGGGAGAGGGAAACCACAGATTAACCTTGCATTGAAATTTCTCACCTATCTCCCAGGACTCATTAACACAAGCAAAAATTGTGAACCTGTATGGAGTGTGCATTATGATGAATTAAAAACAACCAGTTTCAATTAAAAATTATAAAAAAATATATACTAAAAGAAAGACTCACCTAAGTCCATGAGAACATACCTCAAATTCGTTTGTATTCACTGTTAATGAGGGAACCAGGGCAAACAATTCATTCAGAGCTTTTAAAATGAGGGGTCTTGTATCACAACTCAGCTTTGGTGACAGAGCATTCCATGTAGAACGGATGCAAACAACCTGGAAGGAAGGTCAGAGGCACCATTACTAACAGCAATCCCAACTCGACTTCAAATATTTTTTTCCAGTGCTTGTCCCTCACTCTTCCTATCTGGAGAACAGGAATACGGTTCATAAACAGGAAAAAACCAAGCATGCTAAAAATTCACTTTTATATCAATTGAAATTGATATACTGCCAATTATATCAATATGCAATAATACTGCACAATAGTTCATCAGAGAAAGCAGCTACAGTAGGAATAAATAGGACACAGTTAGCAATATGCAAAGCTGTAGATGTATCCTCACACAACACTACTGTTCTATTTAACTTGGTCAAATTGGCTTAAAAGCAAGCTGTCTCTGGGAATCCAATAGGATGAAAGCAGAGGAAGAAACAGAGGAATCTATTTCCTCTTGGAGGCCTCCAAAATGAAATTCCTTTAATCTTTAAAAACAACCAAAGCAAAAACAACTTGCAGACGTGCAAAGTGCAAAACTTCAGGAATTCAGGTATTATTGGAAACTTTCAAACTACAATAAAGACTAAACACTAATTCCTAATACTGAACTGCTGTCTAGCTACTCACAACAACTTATACAAAAGTGAAAATAATGATTATGCATTTACACTATAACTACAACACAGCAGTGATACATAATTGATCCCACATAGCCCTTCCTGGGTACAACACAGGCCTCACTCAGCTTATTTTCACCCTTAAAGACTTGCATGACAGCTCAATGAGCAGTGAATACATTTTATATTTCTAGGCACTGAAAAAAGTCTATAAGATTGTAAGTCAGTGGTACAGTTCTAGCCAAAGAATTATACAGAAGTCACAAAAGTAGTCAAGTTCCACAGGAATACTGACTAGACAGCATTATTGCACTAAAACTTTCTCTGTTTTTCTTGTGAGATTTTTTCAGTTGCCCATACTTTAAGGTATGGAGACATGTATTTAAGGGAAAACTTAAGTCAGTTTCATGCAGTACTTCATCAAATCTCATGTTGCTATCTGTGGAGAACTTCACTTTTAAGATGTTTGCCACGCTACTTAAAATAATTCTGTCTATAATTTATCTGTTGTTACCATTTGTCTTTCAAATTTCAGACTCTCCCACAACAAAAACAGTACAGAGCAAATTAATAACACCCCCAAAAAAATAAAACCAGAAACCCCAATAAACTACATGTCTTTTCACTCTACTCCCATCCACCCCCTAAAAACACAAAAACAAAAGAAAGGTAAACACCAAACCCAAAGCAGTATATGTTCAGAATAAAAGTCTAGATAAAAAATTAAAAGCAATGGCAGAGCAAGCTACAAGTTCAATACTCAGCCTTTAAAAGGGCAAAACATACCAGAGCCGCAAAGGAAAACTCTTCTTTTAACACTGAGCAAATGCCATGAAAATTTTTTTCAACTGCATGAAATTACGATAAAGCAACAAAAAACTAAGACATGGAGAAATATAAATTGATCTATGTAGTGAATCAAACAAAGATGTGTTTATGAAGATATTGCACAAGGGCACTAACAAAGATACTATTATTCTGCACTGAAAAAACAGAGTGCAGGTAATTGCCAAATTAAGCAGTCACTTCAGTGAGCACAAAACACATTTTAGACTGCAGTTTGAAAAACAATCCATTTCAAGTTAAATTAATTTCAGGACTAGCAAACCCATTAGTGTGTTTCTGTGGTAACCATCATTGACAACTAGAAAGACTCATCTGATAAATTCCAAGTGAAAATGACACCTGTCTTTCCCTCCTTTCAAAACACACTGTTTGTAAGAATAAGAAAAAAGCTTTTCCAGTGTTCAGAACGACAGACATATCTATTAGCACTGGAGTTTCTTGCTAAACTACCTAGAAACACTAAGTTTTTAATGAATTAGTTGTCTGGAAATAGAAAACACATCATGTATTAATACGTGAAGAAACAAAGTTGCATATTCATGACATCTTATTTTAGGAAAACTAGCAAATCCAATGGGATGAAGTTCAACAAGGCCAAGTGCCAGGTCCTGCCCTTGGGCCACAACAACCCCATGGAGCACCACAGGCTGGGGACAGAGTGGCTGGAGAGCAGCCAGACAGAAAGGGACCTGGGGGTACTGGTTGACAGAAAGCTCAACATGAGCCAACAGTGT
>VXBX01006672.1:54100-90953 GCA_013400415.1 Scytalopus superciliaris
ATTCTATGATTCTATGATTTTATGAAATTATTAGCCAGCCAAAGAAGTTTCAATTCATCCATTCCTACAGTATCACACAAACTCTCCAGCTTCAGCTAACATGTTGAAAAAAGGCTGTAAAAAATCACCAGTATTCTGACAGAATTTAATTCTAACAGAAGTTTCAGATTTAGCAGATATCCATACCACAGAGATGAAGCTAGTGAAATATACAGGAACCACATAGATCAAAAGTCTTCTATCAATTACATTGAAACAACATATTGGTTTTGGACCAAGCATATCTGGTACGCCAAAAACACTGGCCTTCCATTAAGTCACACATAATTGATAGTATTACAACAATCATATAGGAACTTATACTGTAATTCAATTGATTACTGTTTCCACACATATTCATGTAAACATCAGACAAACTAAATGCAGCACTATTGCCATACAGGACATAGCACTTAGTTGACTACACTGTATTTCAGTATTTTTGTCAACACCAAAATATTTTCACTACAGAATCAATTTTAATTATTTTCTTTCACAAACAGAAAGGATTTATTTTCTTTACTGTATGTATAAAACGTTCATACTAATGACAAGGATTATAGTAAAATTCTACTGATTTGAAATCTATTGATATATGCCCTTCTTGAGAAGCAGAAGTCCAGTAGAAATTCAATTTTTCTACTGGCTAAAGGAAACAGTACAAGTTTCCAAATGCTAAACATTTTATTGAAGGGTATAGGCATCACTTAGGAGTGATTTGGTTTTTGTTTTAGCTAAGGAAGTAGTGCAGCTTGGAATACACAACAACTTGAAAACTTTTGCTGCCCTCTGAGGAAAAGGAGAATTTGCAGTACACCTCATCTGTCCAAATGCTGCTGACAACTAACTACTTGGTCTTGAAGGGGCTGTCACATGACTTCAGATTGGGTAATAACCCAAACAAACTTGGTGAATTGATCTGAAGAAGGACAGTTACTTACCTTGGCTAAACATCACCTGCTGCACAGTAAGCACGGAAACTAGAGGATATTAAAACCACCACTGAGCGTACAAGTGCTTTCTGGCCTGTTGTTAATGGACTTCATTCTCATTGCTGCAACACTAAATTTCTTTTGAAAAAAATACTTTTTAATGCCTGAAAGCTTAAGACGGTATAATCCCTCTTCCTAAGGTATTTTCTAGACTTGCAACATAACCATAGTCCTACAGAAAACTCCTACCAAAAGACATACTGTGAATCAATGGAGCAGGGGTATGGGAACAGTGGGGGACTGGCACTTCACACACCTTAAATAAACACAGTAAATTAAAAAAGGTTATAAAAGCAGTATTGACCCTGATACAATGTCTTTCTGGAGGAATAGGCAACTGTGATAAATATCTTGTGATGGAGTTTACTGATAGTCATGAATCCCCATGGAAAAGCACTGTAATTCCAGATACACTACTCAGCTCCACAAAGCTGTCCTCTGAAAATGCAAAATACTCTAGAAAACCAGCAAGGTAAGAAAACTTTACAACACTAGTATGCCAATTACTACCTGGAAAAAAAAGAAACAGTGGTAATCAGAAAATGTATGTTCACAGATCTAGACATGCTAGTGTCATACTTTGGTTAAAGTTCCTAAGTCTGTTTTCATCTTTTTGTTCTTTGCGGGGTTTTTTCATTGTGCGTTTGTTCAGAATAACAAAGTATTCCCATCTGGAGACATTAACAACCACATAGTACTTTTGATACTGATTTACATCTCTGTTTTCTTGTTATTATAAAAATTTATTTTAAAATAGCAAGTTTGCCACTGCATAAGCACTGACTGCTGGATGGATGAACTAAAAGCTACGTTTTACAGATGTCAAGAAAAGATAAAGTACTCTTGTTTCAAGTGACCTACTGTCCTAAGAGGGTGAGAAATCTTGGGAAAAGAACAGGGAGCAACAACATTTAAATCAAATTTCAAATATGATTTGGGAGAGGCGGGTGGTGGAGAGCAAGCACATTATTTGAAGCAGTATTTCCTCTGAAACAAGTATCTCTTCATACCAAATCTCAGAAAGGTTGGGGCAACACGTCTATCCTTCATTCAGACAAATACTTAGGTCACCTAGTCCAGCCTAACTCACAAAGGAGGGCCAATTGATTAGGTTATGCAGGGACTATTTCACTTGCTTTTTAAGGAGAAATGGTGGCTTTAGCAGTTATAAGATAATAGGTGCAAAAAATGCTTGTGACATTTCTTTGCCCCTTTGTAGTTTTTTGGGTTCACCCTTTGGTATCTGCAAGTATCGCAGCCTCTTCCAGTCAAAGCAAGTTAGAAGATTTCTCTCCTTTTGGAGGGATCATGTACCACAACACTTGTGTAACAACAGTTCTCAAGCCTCTTGAGTGTGGTTGGCATAGCTGATTGTTCCCTGTGACCAAACAAAATAGTTTGTCATTGTTTGAAAAATTATCCTCAGGTAGCTACTTTTGAATTTTTTGCCTTCCTTTCTAGTGTTTTCTGGTAAAACCTTAGATCTGAAACAGTATATTCAGACAGTAAACGTCAGTAACAAAGTCAATATGTGGCATTCATCATTTACCACAGAGTAGATCCACCTCTTCCTGGTAACTGCCTGACATTCAGAATCTCCTCTAAACCGCAGTTACCTAAAAAATTATTTTCAGAACATGTAATTGCAACAAAACCCACCTGACCCATTGTAGTGATACACTGTAAAGTGTTGCACATAACAGCTGCAGAAATACCTGCAACTTGCAAAAAGTAAAGGGCATACCATTGCTTTGCGTAAGTGCTACACACTGTGAATGATTAACAAACCCCTACAATGAAAGAAGGCTCAGATGGGCAAATGTGATGTGTCCATGAAGCTCAGAGAATAACACAGGCTGAGACTGACCACAGCAAAGACTGACCAAAGAAAACAACACAAAAAGGACCTTTCTTTCAGATATACAGCTATAAACAGCTCAGTGGATCAATATGGTAAATAAACCATCTTTTCTTCAAAACACACTTTGCCCAATACTCCAAAACCAGTTGAAATGACAACATGATGGTGCCGCAGAGGCAGAAGGAAGTGCTACTATAAATTCTGAGGATTAACAGCCAAATCACTTCTCAATGTCATCTCCACAGAAAAAGCTTTGGTCATGATTTTTCTGTCTACAGAGTACGTACACATCCACATGCAAAATGGTTACGCTGAAATTTCAACTACAAAATGGAAGTTGCTTTTGTAGACTGCACAATTAGCTGTCCAGTTTATGCTAACAGAGTTTAAGTTCTTGGAGCACAAATTTGCTTTATTTTGTGTCTTCAGTGCAGGCTGGCAAGGTTCCTAGTTAACATATTTCATTCACTCATTCAGGCTGTGGAAAAACCCCTACATATACCGAGTTCATCATGGGAGTCTGGCAGCTCCCTTCAACTGTAGATCTGCACAGGTAAGTGAGAAAGCGAAAGGGGCAGAAACTTAAGCTCAAGAAGTAATCATCCTCTAATTGTGTCTCAACACAAACTCACCGTTTCAAGAGTACAGTTTTTAAATGTACACTGTTTAAACAACATCCAGCTTTGTATTTCTTTCAAAATGTCAGTCATGATTATTTGTTCTCTCACAAACTTTCCAGTTCATTATATTACTCTGATATGCTGGCTTCTTCCTGATCAATATAACAAACAGATACGGACTGAGGGAATAAATAGCAAGAAACCACTTCCTCAAAAAGCTTGGAAAGGGGATTTAGATACAATGCATAGCAATTTTATTCTTGAATGCTTCTTGGCTTGCATACTATACTTGATACCTGAAATCAATTAGATGACAGGACAGATAGCCTCATATGAAGTACACTGGCTTCTGCTGAAATCACTGAGGAAAAAAACCAAATTACATGCCAAGAAATAGAAAATGTGGTCTGACAGGAATTGTGTGTATTTTAATTTTTGATGTGCAAGTCACTGTGTACTATTCATTAAAGGGCTTTTTTTATACCTACCAAACCACTCCTCCGCAAAAAAAAGCAGGGGTGGGGGACAGTATCTAGGCCTTCTTGTAAGTCCTGCAAAAGCTGAGCTTATACTCTTAATACTATTCATGTAGGATGCACTTTGGGTAAAGCCATTACCTTTAAACAAAATAATTACTGTAGCCACCAAAACTGAAATCCCTTCTTCCACAACAGTCAACCAAAAAACACATTTTATTATAGCACTGCTTATGTCCTCTGCACTGCAAACTGGAGTCTAAATATTTAATAAGGGACAGACTACATTACTTGACCTAAATGGCCACCCAGCTTACCAAACCACAAGAGAATTCTCTGATAAAGTTTCAGTATTGCTGGGTGGCAGCATATTACACTGCAATGGGGGAAGCAAAGCAAGTTGAGGAAGATCAGTAAAGATTCTGGACAGGAAAAATTGGCACCAGTCCACAAAGTGATTTTTATCTTCCTTTTTTCTATCCTGAGTACTTGGAGATGTCTTAGCCTTCCAATACTCAACAGTGGTACAGTATGTGTATTCTCAAATGAGGTTATTATAGCAAGATGTGACATCTATCATATGCCTAACTTCTGCTTCTCTGCAGGATGAAGTCTAAATATAATTCAGGCTGGGAAAACACTGGTTTAATACCAAGACCAGCATTCAAACAGTCTATGTAACCCTTAACAAGAGCCAGACTCCACATCAAAGGTAAAGCAAACAAAAAATCACCCTTAGTAAGTTTTTGCTTAGCAGTTATTGCATGAAGATTTTTAACTATATTGAATACTAATGTTGATGGACTGCCAATTATTCACTTTGTTGTTCCTGACCTGCTGAGTGATTTCAAAGGAATAATGTCACTGGATTTTGTTGGATTGGCCTCACTGCAGTAAACACTGCAGTGAAAGCAGATTAGTGGATAAACTTAAAATTTCAGTCTGGCAGAGGACTAATCAAATATTCCTACAGGATAAAATTAGTCCATTATCTCTGATGGACTATGTAGTACACAGTTTGTCAATGGTGTGATTCACAGCATGGCTGTGCCTGCATCACAGCACCTGCGACATCACTGTGGAAACAAAGAGCCTTGACTCCTAACGCAGGGATATTGTAGCATCACACAGTCTGGGTTGGAAAGGACCTCAGGCTATTTCTAGTTGAACCTCCTTCTCAAAGGAGGGTTACTATGAAATAAAATCCAGTAGTTCAGGGTTGGATCCAAAAGGAATATGAAAATCTTCAGGAATGGACACAGCACAACCTCTCTGAGCAGTATATTAAATGTTTACTTGTCCTTTACATCAGTAAGTAATGAATGCATTATAGTAAAACAGAAGCCTCCCAGTTGCAAGTCATTTCAGTCCCTATCTGGTCCACTCTATGAATCAGACCCAGCAGGGCACACCAGTAAGGAGATATAGAAATTACATGATTTACATACTTTTCAGCCAATGAGAATTATGTTCCACACAATCTTTCTTTTCAAATCTCAAGGAAAGATGCATGGAAGGATGTCTTTGAAACAGATTGAGAAGCTGACCTAAAATTTCAGCCCATGAACTGAAGGGCTGATCGGTTGTTGTAGAAGTTCACAGTACAATTTCCCAGGAACTATTAACTTACGTTGGAAGCAAGGAATTAAATCTGTTTTA
Organism: Scytalopus superciliaris; assembly: GCA_013400415.1. Lineage (NCBI taxonomy): Eukaryota > Metazoa > Chordata > Aves > Passeriformes > Rhinocryptidae > Scytalopus > Scytalopus superciliaris. The sequence continues at coordinate 59,748 of VXBX01006672.1, forward strand.
ATAAAAAGAAATTCTGCAACAACCCAACATACTCTTAAAAAAAAAAATAGCCAGCTGGGATAAAAGTCCATGAACCACAAGCGAAACAAGAAACACAAGGAAGGACAAGCCAATTTTATCTTACCTCAGCTTCACAAAGTGCCTGGAGTCCCTGTAGTACTATGGCAGCAGGTGAAGCTTGATCAGGTTTTGTGCATTCATTTAATACCTGGGAAATTGCAGCCAACATGTCTGCCCCGTGATGGTATGGTCTAAATGACAAGACATGAAGATAGAAGGCAATATTAATGCATACACGCTAGTTGTAATCTATACACAAAAATTCACTGAATGCTGGTTTTGTTTATGTGACAACTAAACCAGCCTAAAACTGGGAAGGAAAAAAAAAAAAGATACAAGGAGGATATAACAGACAGCTCTAAAGGCTGACTGACATGAAAAATTAAAACAGCAGGCACCAAATTGCAAATAAATACCACACAGTGATTAAGTTTTTGTCCAGACAAAGTGGAAGTTTTTGTCCAGACATGTTGTGTTTGCTATAAGATTACATCATTCAAGAAGGGACTAAGAATGAAAATGTGCTGTTAAAGACACTGTTTCATGACTCTTTGTTGCAGTCTTCTACAAGTAGTCAGTACTGTGCATTGGTGGAGATTCTGGCAACAAAAGCCTTTTGTCCCTCTTACATCATATAGCCTCATTTTTCCAATTTTTTTTTTTTTGTTGTTGCAATGCCATTTGCCTCTCCTTCAATGACTGACTGCATGGGCTGCTTGTTAGCCTTTCAGTCTTTTACATTCAGTTTTACTGGGCTGCAGTGGGGAAAGCATCAAGTGCCAATTCAACAGTTTCTCATACTATTTCTATAAGAACTTGTGGTAAATTGCACCTGTCTAGGTGATTCATATGCATGGAACATTCTGACTTACTGCATTTGCTCTCACTTTCTCCCAAATAATTTCTAAATGCACAAAGAATGTGCATACATCTGAATCCTAACTATATCATTTGGCAAAAAGAATATTACAGATGCATTGAGCTTTCACTCTTTAAAAGTTTCTTGAACAATACTGATTGGCTAAATTGAAGAAGGCTGAAGAGGTAAAGGAAAGGCTATTTTCTTTAAGAGCTTGTTTTTTCAGTTGATGATTAAAAGATCTATGAATCTTTCAAGCTGTTGGTAACTGACCTTCAAGAAGGAAAGTGAAAACTAGAACCCAAGATAGGTGACAAAGAGAAAGATGGCATTGCGCACGTAAAACCAAAAACTAAATACTAATGCATTTAAAAATAATCTGTATAGGAACTGTAAATTATTATCACCTACTGATATTCATGGATTGTTAGAGCTGGAAAGGTTCAGTATATCATCCAGTTAGACTTGCATAATGGTATCTGTGGTACTACATCTGAATAAAGACCATAAATTTGACTGTGACAAAATATACTTTACAAAAAAACATCTAACCTTTGAATAGATTGAAAGATAGATCACTAGTTGTTTCTTCTATTGTTTTGTCTCTCCCTTTTTCTAATTTGAAACTGTTATGTCTAAAGTTTCGACCCTAGATCAGTACAGGATGCATATTTTGTTTCAAGATGAAGACCATTTAATTTTCAGAACGTTTATATGTGCTTTCTGTTAGTCATAACAGAAAACCACAAACTTACTAGCTGTTCAGATTAGGAATGGCTGAGTTCATGTCTCTACTAGAAGAACATTACTCAGAATCAATGTAACAGAGCAGGTAAAAATAATTATGCAGCTTTTCTGAAATGAATTTGTTTTCCCTTACAAAGACAGAAGACATGTAACATTTGTGCTTACCTCTGCCTACATATATCTCTTATACAAGCGGCTTTAGCAATCAGCTTTTCCCATTGAGCATCTTTGTCAACAGACACAGAGGGCATATCAGACATGGCCAAGAACTTCTGCAATTCTGGGTAAATTCGATCCTAGAAAAGATTTAATTTAAAAATTATCATCACATCTTCAAAAGTTGGTGACAGGATTTGCAATTGGTAGCACTTCTACATGACTTACAAATACCACATTTATTGCATACCATATTTTGCTTTTCTTCACTATTGGATTCTAATGCGACATTGAGTTCTAACTGGTTCTTGCAGACCAAATCTCTATCACTATTTTAAAAAACTGAGAAGGAAATTATTGTCATGGAACTGATGCTGGTTTTGGCCAGGGTAGAGTTAATTTTCTTCACAGTGGCTGGTATGGGGCTGTGCTTTGGATTTGTGCTGAATACAGGGTTTATAATATAGAGACATTTTTGTTATTGCTGAGCAGACTTTACAATGAGCCAAGGCCTTTTCTGCTTTTCGTACTGCTGTGCATGGGCAATCAGGAAGAGACACAGCTGAGACATGTGACCCAATCGATCAAAGAAATATTGCAGACCATATGATACCATGCTCAGCATATAAAGTGGGGCGGGGGGAAAGGAGAAGTGAGGGAATGTTTTGAGTGATGGTGCTTGTCTTCTCAAGTCACCATTATGTGTGATGGGGCCCTGCTCTCTTGGAGCTGGCTGAACACCTGCCTGCCCATGGGAAGCAGTGAATTAATTCCTTGTTTTCCTTTGCTTATGGGTGAAGGTTTTGCCTCCCCTATTAAACTGTTTTTACCCCAAACCAAGAGTTTTCCAGCTTTTACCCTTCCAGTTCTCTCCCCAGTCCTGCCGGTGGGGGAGTGAGTGAGTGGCTGTGAGGTACTTGGCTGCTGGCTGGGGTTAAGCCACAACACTAATGTGCTCTTACTGCACATTATGAAAAGCAGAAAGCTGTTCTTCAAACACATTCTCTTTCTAATTCCAGTCTGAGACCTCATGAAATGAAAAAAAATTTTCATGAAAGACATGACTACTGAAATTTTTTGCTAGAACAGAATAAATATAGGTACCAGTTCCACCATTTACTTCATAGTGCTGATAATGACATATTAGTATAAGTAATGCTCCAAAATTAATTTCTTCCCTTGGTTAGAGGCAATGAATTTTTTCAATTGGACTTATTACAGAGAATAACTATAATAATTATATTCTATATTCACTATGCAATAGCGAATGACTACAAGAATTTTCTAACCTGTCTTTCCCATAATGATGTCATCAGCCGTGAAGCAATTGCTCTGAGCTTTGGCGTGCTCCCCAGCATGTGTATGGCACGTAGAATCTGAGATACACAAACCTAAAAGAGATTTTTTAACCAAGTGTCACTGTTATTTTATTTGTCCAGGGACAAACTCTAATCTGCAAATCATTATTTTACAACCAAGTACAAGGAGATAACTGTTCAACTGCAATGTCAGAAATAATCTGGAAGTCATTTTCAAAAAAACTTTAGCACATTACAAGTCCAAGAGCATCTGTCTTCTCATGGCACATATAATGATGATACAGCGTAGACAGTAAAGCATAATGCACATTTCTCTGTAGAAGAAATATCATATCCCACACAAAATACTACAAAATTATGCTGAAGCTTAAAAATCAGTTAAGCCACGTACTGTTTAGTCTAAATAATTTTTATAAATAAATGACATCCTACTTATACAGTTTTTGTTTTATTGAACATTTTTCATTCTGACCTTGTGTACACCAAGTGTAGGCAATGTATACAATATATCCCTGTAAAGTGCAGGCTCCAAAGGTCTTCCCAGCTTAAATACCAGAACTGGGATCAGATTTGGAACCTAAAATAAAAACAAACATAGGAAATAAATTTGAATTTGCCAGTGTGACACCTTACACAAGACAGTGAACTTGTCAGAACATATTAGAAAGTAATACCTTTTTTTCTGCCTGCAAATACAACAAACCTGTCACATAATATAATAAATAATACAATATAATATAATATAATGTATCGCATTCTTTACTATATGGTATAAAACTTCAAGATAGCTGCCTTTGGAGTGACAATAAAGGAAAGGAGACTTTTAATCAGATTTTCAGTATTTTCACACCTGCAGGTCCTACAGTTTTTTCTTGTGAACCTTCTTATCACTATGTGATTTAATATAATCTTAAATTAAATCTACTCATTATTTTCTTTGGGTTTTTTCAAATATGATTTTATGAATACTCAATAAATTTTATGAGTACTCACTAAAAAAAATATTAACAGAAAATTAGCTACAACATTCTCTCAATATGCATTTTTACATGAGGAGATAATAATACCTTTTAATGTAGAAAGATCTGTCTCAGTCCACAGAAAGAACAATATTGAATAACAATTCAAGTCCTGTGGGATTTTGCATACTTGGGTCTGTTTAGCTACAAATCACAGACCAAAAAAAAATACTGTTTGTTCTACAAGATAACACTATCTTTACAGCTGAGTAATTGAAATTTGTGTTTCCACAAACTTAAACTATGTTCTGGAATCTGCATTCACAACCTAGTGAATTAACTACAATATGTCTTTTTTTTCAATTTTCCAAATAGCAATTGACATTCTTAAATAGAACAAATCCCTTTATAAGCCAAAATTTTCCCACATTTTGGACTAACTGACAAGTCTTCCTTCTTCTGTATTTCTCAAGGTTGTTGTCTACAATCTGTATAAGCAGCCATCACCCTACCACATGCCTAGACAGAGGACCGGCTTTATATAGGTACTTCAAAACCAATAAATGTGGTTGAGAATTTAGGGTAGTAATCATTTGAGCAGACTTTCACACTCAGAATCACCTCCAAAGCAAATTTAAAGTGTTTCACTTTTCCACCTGTTCATTCCAGACTGAAAGCGTCTTCTCCCTGGCAACTTCCCTTCCCTTTCTTTCAGACCTTTGGATTCAAGAAAAGTTGAGCAGTTTTACAGCTTCTTTTGTGTCCTCATTTCTGCTGGGATAGAGGCAATTTTCTTCACCTTGTTGGCAATGATTTTTCACCAAAACAGTGTTGATAACACACTGATCTTCCTTGCTATCATGATATTCTTCAAAGCACAAAAACAGGTGGGGCAAGTAAGCACACCAACACTCCAGCACATGGCACAGTTTGGTTAACAAATTCTGGTCACGGTCAAAATTTAGTAATAAGATATCTGCATTAATATTGAAACACAGAAAAATGAAACCTGAACACAAAATATGAGATTTAATTTGCTCCCCAAATTTTCCTTCCCCCTCCCTCATTGTACTGATTTGTTTAGGCCACCCTGTGTACAGTGCAGTTGTATTTCCTCAATTCATCCATGCTGAAGGGACTACAGCACTACCTAAGAGGAAATTATGATTGCTAGTACACAGGAAGAAAACCAAAATTAACCTCCCAATTAAAGAGAAACCAAAAGAAAACTTGAGTGCCAAAGGCTCAACATTCTCAAAGCAAGAACATGTTTTAGTTAAATCAAGCCTCAGGTAATAAGGATCTTGCACAGAAACCAAATAATAGAAGTATACAATAAATCCCCTTGAAGACAAGAGACCTTACAGATGAAAGTAGTTTTATTTCTGGGCACCTGTTGTACCTTGACTGTTAAGAAAAAATATGTCACCTGATTTAATGTTACCTAAATCTTTGAATGATACAAGGTAAGCTGCAGGCTGATGAGCAAGTAGTGGGCATTCCATACCTTTGGGGATGGGGGTAATCATTGACACTAATACAGCAACCTGAATCATCCAAATTTCTCAGGAAGGTCGCGCATGCTCCTCCACTGATACATAAGTTTTTCATACATCTGTTAATGTTTGTGAACAGGAAAGAAGTGTCTTCTCATAATATTACCAAAAAGTTTTGTATGTAACAGAATAATTGGAACTCTCAGCTCAGAGGATAAGAGGATTTTGGCTATTCTTTAAACTACACTCACCCCTGATAAATGCTGTGCTAGGCACAAAGGCTACATAAAGTCTCAGTAGAGATGTTAGATATGTTGTTATAACGAAAAAAACTCTTCCCTAAATTCCTTACTTCCAGTCTCTCCCCACAGTATCTCTTCCTTTTGCCAGAGACAAGATCTTGGGCAACTATTTCGACTTAAGCTGGTTCTCTAACCAATAGGCTACTTCCTGCATTCTTCTCCTGGAGAACATTGGACTACACATAGGGTACACAGACTGAATGACATTCAAAATAAATTGTAATCCAAATAAATTATATTCATAGTCCTTAGGAATAAAAGCATTCAAATAATTTAAATTTGGTCTGCTTAAGTCCAGCCTTTATCAGCTGTGACAGGAAGCTCATTTCATGTCCTGTGTGTACATTACTTTTGTTATGAAGTTTATTCTACACTAAACAGATAGTAAATGAAAGTTCTACAATGACTTTCACACTAACGTTTACTAAACAGATAATAAGTTTGATGTACAGAATTCCCAGGAAAAGTCTAAGCCTACACCACTGTGAGGCCAGTTAAAAATTTCTTTAAAAGGTATTGTCCTTTAATGTCTACTTGTTTTGAACTGTAGACTTCCATTGTAATATTAGGAAAAATCCAAAAATGTTCTGGTGCAGCAAAGCTGCTCCTCTCTCCATCTCGCTCATGTAATAGATAAACAATGCTGGGATTAATTTCAATATTATATTTTTGCTAAATATTCATCCCAGGTGTAAAAGTTCCACGAAGCTGATATGACAACTTATTAGTTCCCACTAGGCAGGAAGCAGCTTCGTAGTGGGAGGCACGCTGCTTGTCAACACTGCCTTCTGCATTCCCTGCACTGACAGAGGATGTGGAAGCTAAGTCAAGTTTGTCATCAGAAACCTGAAGGGTTTCAAGATTATGTTTTAAGGTTTTAAAACTAATTTGCATCTCAAAAACGATGCTTAGGATTGTCAATAACTCTCCCTCTTCAAACAAAATTAAACACGCAGGACAAAATAGTATTATCTAATAAATACACCTGAGAAGCCTTCTCTGTGATTTGGTGGTCTGTTTTCTTTTTTCTAAGCTATTGGAGAATTGTTCTTCTTGAAAAGCACAAGCTAAGGAAAGATAACAGGTTTATTTCTGGGCTCAATTTTGGAAGACAGTTGTCCACTAGGCAAGGCAGGGAAATGAGAAGGTTTTTAAAAGTGTTCAGTATTCTGGCATTTCTCACTCTAGTAAGCAAGACAAAAGTACTGGATAACTCAGACAAATGAAAGGACCAGTTTTTCAGATAAGTGCACAAATATAGCTGAGTTTCTGTTTATAAAAGGTATAAAATAAATTTCTTTCAAAAATCAGAAACACTTTTTAGAAAACACAAGCTAGGTTTTCAGAAGTTTCATGTACCCTAGCAGGATTCTAACCAACATGCTTCAATCACGAAGAATTGTCCACAAGACCTGACTATATGATTGCTTCCCTCCAGCTACCCTCTGAAGGTTACATAATCAAACAACAACAACAACAAAATAGCATCAGGCATCCCCTGCATGAGCCAGATCCAGTTCAACATATCCTTAAACAAGTTTACTATACAAATTAAAACGTATTTCGCCTTGCTCGTTCTTAATGCACTCCTAGACCCCAAAGAACAGAAAATAATGCACATTCTGATGGTTTTCTCAGGTATGAGTTACCACTAAAACAGTTCATTCTAGCAGCTGAAAGATCTTGAAAGAATGCATGTCCTCTACAGACTCATAATCTTCAAATAACTGTAATAGAACTTGTGATGCTATTCACCAGCGACCTCTCAGTCAGACAACTTAATTTCTTCCCCTTGCAGCACAGTAAGGCTTTCAAGAGTGAAATAGCAATTTCTGCATAAGCAAATTCAACCAATCAGAAAGACTGTAGTAAGTCTATCATTAACAGCATGTGTCATAGTAGTCTCTGCAGTGATTTGACTTAAGACAGTCTAACTGCCCATGTACTACTCTTCATTCCTCAGCCTTTAACAAATATTTCTGGACTTTCTTCCATAGTATTTCAGACCATTACTCCAAAGTGTCTCCATTAAAAACAGATTTAATACAGTCACTAATCCTGCACCGTAAAAAGGCTTTTACTTAGTGGGGAAGGAGGAGATAGGTACAGAGAAGTCCTCTATAGCCTTTCTTATTAGAAAGGGTGAAAGAAAAAAAAAAAAAAGCATAACCAGGACAATGGCTGCAAAATCAATTATGGCAACGTTTTTAAATCTAGCAATGGTTTTTAAATGCTCCATTAATTTACTTCAGAGACAAGAGACTCTCTATAAAACAACATTTACTGAACTCTGTGAAGTTGGATTAAACATGAGAGCAATGAGGATAGCATTCTCGATGCATGTTCTCTCATTCTGACCCTGTTTTGTTCTGACACACAATTCTTCAGCTCGGATTTTTGCATGGCAATCACCTGTGGTGTTTCAATTCAATAGCCCCAGCTACAACCACTGTGTCACGTTGTGACTTACAAAGTAACAAAATTTCATGAGCAGCAGCAGTAGTGACCATTACATCACTTTAAAACATACAAAAAACCCCACCACACAATTCTTTCTATGCTATGATGTTCACCGTGACATCTCAGCACTTCTGTATATTCTTCTGTAGTACAGGTAGTTCACAGACGGACTGCAAAGTGGACACTTCTTAATTTTGCCCTGTGAAAGCGCTCTAAGAAAAACTGAAGGCTCAAAATGTCTAACAAGTTTGTTGTGATGAGCTTTCCACTTAAAGGACATTCTCACCACTTGCTTCCACCATCTGTTACAAAGTAACATTTATTTATGTGGAATTGAATGAAACAGAACCAAATAAAGCAACTTCAGAAGCACAACTCTACCATCAATATGTTAGTGATAGTTGCCTTTACACCACCCACCGAGTGAATTAAAGCAATCAGTTATTTTCCGCCTCCAGGAGCTTCAGTGACTTCTCCCCCTGTACTGTTATTGCAAGGGAAAGACAGGACAAATCTACGGTAATTCTTCCTGCCTTAGAGAGAGCACTGCACCTACAAGTAACAATATGATAACCTTTCACTGCAGTGCCACAGGGTAATAATCTCTGTGGAGTCATTAGCCAGACTTAGAACTAAAATAACTTGTCAAGAGTCAAGACAGATCCCAGGTGGTGCCAAGTTCAAATGAGCCAGACAGTGTGTGTGTGGCTAGCCGTCGCGAACGACGATGCTTTTTATGCCTGCGCGAATGGATTTATTACGTGGAGCTCAGCGTGTGCGGAACTGGCCCCACCCCCTTTAGCCCTGGGACACTCTAGCCTTGGCCGGGGCAAGCCCGGACGAAGTTGGCAGAGCGAGACCCGCAGGACTCGAACCGGCGTCCTTCCGAGAAGGAGCACGGATCCAGGGGCGGCGGCTTTACCCACACGGCCACAGCCGCCGGCTGAGCCAGACAGTAAGTTCTGGTTTTAAAGCATTAAAATCTTCTAGAAAAAAAAAATATGTAATTTAAAAGATACAAGTGCATTACACATTGCTAACTGGAGAATATTCAAGTGTCCTTGGCTGCACTGAACTAAGGACTGAGAAGGGAAACATCATCCCAATTTGGTGCATTATTCCTCCCACACAAAATTTTCAAGTAATACTCAGCAGAACAACTGCTGTATTACTAATTATACTGATTGCTTTATGTGACACTACTAAAAAGACACCTGAATACTTTACATATTTTGCAGAGAAGAATTTTAAAGCCCACAGTAATTTAAAAAAGTAAAAGCTCTCCATTTGCAGACCTTGTTAGTGAACACAATGTGAGCCAGTAAGACAGTATCAATGAATCAGTTTGAGTTCTGCATTTTAAACAATCGTTTAAGCCTGAACAGCTTCTTAGTTCTGAAGTAGTCAGACCACCATAGTTATCTCAACAAGATCAGTCATATTCTATTGGTGAACAGAAGCTTTGGCTTAAAACAAGAAGAACAAAATAAAGCAGAAAAATACATTCCCACGCTAAACATAAACAGATACACCTTAAATTACTCTCCCTGTATCTATTTAAAACTTCCATCATTCTGCTGATTCGCACTTCGAATAGTCTCTAAAATTGTTCATTTAAAGTCAGTGGAGCTATTCTAGGTTACTCCAATGAAATTCACAACAGTTATTCCCTACAGTCAGATTTCAGCCTATTCTGCTCATGTGCCATATTACTTCAGTCATTTTTTTTTTTTTCCAGCAAACTACTGCTTTTTTGGAATGACTGTTACAGTGCATTTTGAACAATCATGCCAAATAGTCAACAAAGCATTATTCTTGTCCTTTTTCTGTAATATGCCACTGATTCATCATACAACTCAAAGATCTAATGCAACAAAAGTTAGACTACAGACAAATACAGGAAGCTCACTCTAAAAACCCTGGAGCTATCTTTGTGGTTTTTACATAGCTAGCTAGTCACAAAAAGAAAACTGCCTTACTTGGAGCAGTTTGGATCAAAACTGAAAGAAAGTTTCCCACAAAAGGGCAGATGTATGCCTTATCTACTCTTTTCCTAGAGAATAAATAGTTAATTTACAAAAACCTGTAACCCTGGTTACAAAGGACTTCGTGGACCTGTCAAACTATTCATAGTTGAGATGTACTACTCACACTAATTTTGAGTGCTGACATACAGACATATTTTCAAGAAGAAACTATGTTAAAGAAGATCTAGATATCCAGGTGGTTCTGCATCACCTCAGCTTTGCATTTACACACAAGTACAGTTTATTTTGCTTACTCCTACCCTTTGAAACCAAGTAGGTTCTTCCTACTTAAAGTGAGAAACTGAAGATTTAATGACTGCTTTGCAGAAGGAACCCAAACCACTAGGTCAACAAAGTATCTCGTAAGTTACACTAAGTTTTGTGTTTTCCCTCACAAAACCTGTGTCTTGCAGTTACAAGAGAAAATACATCTGGAAGACTGACTGGTGGCTTAGGATCAATCACATCGTTGTTGTCAGATCACATTTTTCATTACTTCTAAGTTTTACATTCTTCCCCTTGTCATTGATTAGCTCCACACCATTCCATTCAGACAGAGCTCTAAACACCACGTAAAAAATAAAAAGTGTCATGTTGCAGCAAAACCATCCTACTCCTAATATGTCTGCTCATTAAAGCATTTTTTTTCCTGGAAATAAGATACTGAGGTTGCTTAATTTTATGTTACCAGCTTTCCAACTTGTTCTTAAATAATAGTCAAGATTGTAACTTTTTTAAACTGCTGAGCTTTGGAAAGAAAGCAATTTAAAAACCCTGAAGCAAATAGAGCCTGTCTTTATGGTATAAATTAAATTTGAATAGATAATTTTCTCTTCCCTATTTTACAAATAAGATAGGATTGTTTCTGTATAATGTCTCCAGTATTACAGTACTGTTTCCAGACAACCCTCTTTATCTTTGCAGGTTAAGTAAATAAGTTTAAGCATCCTGTATAATTCTGGCTTGAATTCAGTACTGAAGTAGACAAAGACTATGCACATATTTTTAAGAAGCAACACTAAAGATGTAACAAGGAACTTGGCAGTCCTCCAGTAACCACAAAAGAACAGAAACTAATTCATGAAGTCAGAAATGGTTTGATAGCCTCTTTTCAAGTTCCTCATATTGTATTTTCATACTTTTTAGACAATATCAACAAATAAGCCAGTCTTTTTTCTAAGTCTAAACAACTAAAACCCACTCCAAAACAGAGACATAATATATATTTTGTTGTAACTGACACACAAATAGTGAATACCAGCCAGCTGAGAGCATGTGTGTGTGTGCACCCCTGTGCAGTAGGAGGGTCAGTCAGCTGCAGCCCCAGAAGCTCATATGCCTGCCACTGGTGAGACTCGGATCCAGCTGCGGTGCACTCTACACACTGACCATCTATGCACCATTGCTGGAGAGATCCTTACTGCATGTACCAGGAACACAGGTTATCCCTGACACTCGTCACACCCAGCGGCACGAAGCTGTGGCAGACTTGCCCCTCTATAGCTGCAAAATCTAGCCCAGTTCCTGAAAAAAAAAACCACCACTAACAGTAAGTCTTTACCTGAGAACAATCAGCCTTGGCTATTTCTGTAGTAGCCTGGAGCACATCACGAAGAGTGTCTCCATTTTCTTTGATCAGTAGATAAGCCAACAAAAGAAAAACATGGGCAGAGACTTGAGTGCTATCAGGTAGCAGTGATTTCACTGAAGATAACCATTTACTAACTGCGGACTTCTCTTTCATGAGTTCTATGATCTTCCAGGTTGTGTACAATGAACTGTAAGAGCTGGTTATAGGGAAAAGCAGCTTGCAGGACACCTAAGAATAAGTGAAGTGAATAAAAATCTCAGTCAAACAAATAAGGTACCATGAAAGAACAAACATAACATCCAAGTTGTCATCCAAAATATTTTTTATGGTCGCAATGCAATAAATGTGATCAATAAACTGCAATACATTTCTTTGAAATCCTTTGCATGAATTCTTCCACATTACTTACACATTACAATTACTATATGTGAAAAATCCAGCAACTGATAATGCTATCTCTTCTGGCTGGCAAGATCATTAGAAGTCAAAAATCTCTTCTAGATACAGCTGTGAAATTGTCATTTATCAAAAAGGGTAGTTAAACTTTATCCAAGGATAGACAGTGCGCTAAGAAGAGCTTCAGAATCCATAAGATGTTCGTTTAGCTACCTGCCTCTAGAAGATAATAGGTCTTGAAATCAAGATCAGACTATCAAAGGTTTTTTTGCTGTTGTCTTGGGGGGGGTTGGTTTATTGTTGATTGACTGTCTATTTTAAACACCTGGAAAAAAACCTGCTAAAATTGGTAGAGCCTGAAATATTATATTGGTATTTCCCAAAGGTTTTGCTTCAACATAATTGTATTCACTCCCTTCTCCCTTTATTTCATCTGCAGGAAAACAGGCTATGAGCATAATTTTGCTTTAATACTGCACTCCACTCAAGTGGGTTAGACAGAAAATTCCAGTCTGTCAACACAAATATATATATATATATATAATCCCTAAATGGCAAAGCATAAGCAAAGATTAGCACCATTCTAACTTTCAAAATCGTAAGACTGCAGATACCCCTCTACCATCACACACACACACACAAACAAAAAAAAAAAAAAAAAGCTATTAAAAAACATAAAACTTTTGGGTGTAGTTATAAGCAAAAAAAAAAAAGCATACCCTCTATGGAAAAGAGGCCAAATACCCACTGAGGACTACAAGAACTTTGCTAGGATCCTAGGGCATGCATAATTGCAGGCATGAAGGTCAGGGCTGAGCTAGAACTGAAACTGAGATGTTAAGAAGAAGAAAGGGTTATTCAGACACATGAGCAGTCAAGCAGAAACACAGGGAAGACACAGACCTGTTACTAAACAAGACAAGTCACTAATAAAGCTGACAAGACAGAGGTTCTCAATACCTCCTTTCCTCCTGACCAATGGGATTTTCTCAGGCTGGCAGACTGGCACAAGGGGAGTCCCCAGGGATCAGGACTGAGCTCTGTGCTGTAATATCTCCATAAATGATCTGGAAGATGGGACTGAAAGCACCATCACCACATGTGCTGATGTCACTAACCTGGGTGTTCAGGTGGACACATCAGCAGGGAGAGCCACCTTTCAGAGATCTGGACAGGTTGGAAGAGCAGGCCAGCAAGAACTGTATAAAGTCCAACTAAGACAAGTGCCAAATCCTGCACCTGGGATGACATAACCAAAGAGCTCATCCAGGCTACGATCCATGTGGCTGTGGAACAGCCTTGCTGAGAGGGCCCTGGGGGGCCCAGTGGACAAACACACTGAGCATGGCTCAGCAGCACATCACTGCAGCTACTGAGGCAAAGTGCATCCTGAGCTGCACCCATGGCGGCATTGCTAGCAGAGAGAGATGTGATCCTTCCACTTTATCAGTGCTTGTCAGACTGCACATGGAATAGCGTGTCCAGCTCTGATCCCCAAAGTTCAAAAACAGACTGGAGAAGGTCCAAACAGTGCCATCAGTTAGGTCTTTTCACCCTGGAGAAGTGAGGGCAAAAGGGGAATGTTTCCCAATATTTGAAGGGCAGTTACTACAAGGACAGAAGCTCTCTCTCTACAAAGGATCACATGGAGAGGACAAAAGGCAGTGGATACAACTTGCCTGAGAGAGGGGCAGGGATAGCTTCCCTTGCATTACAAGAAAGACATTTTTGACAGTGAAAACAATCATTCACTGGAACAACCTCTCCATGGACAGGGTACAGTCCCCATCACTGGAGGTTTTTGAGATACGATTGGACAGGGTACTAGTTAATCTCATCTAGACTCCCTTTCCTAACTAAGGCTGGATCAGATGATCTTCCAGCCTGGAAGGTTCTGTGATTCTATCAGAATATACAATAACTTAATAATATTTGCTCTTAAATACTTTTGTTCAAAGCTTGTTCACTGCAGACATAACACTTGGTTTTTTTCTCCTGCCTCTTTTCTTGTCCATTTTCAGTGTGAGGAAAGTAGAAGGACAATTCAATTAAGATTTTATCCTCTTAGAACTGATCTGAGCCAACAATAAAAATGTACTGAATTCATAGTAACATAAAGAGAAAGCCTACATCTTTAAATCTTTTAGTTGAGAAGCAAAGGTTATTGGCATATTTATTATGAACAATGATCAAGCAAAATCAGCGTCTGTCTCCACAATCTCATTGTTAACCTTATATTACCACAGACCTACCATGCTACTTGCTGTGACTTCTGCAAGGATCAGTGAGACAGAAGTGTAGAGATTCTTCGCGAATTTCCATGAAAGACAAGTGTTTTCAGTTCAGCATGGCTAACAGAAAAACTTAGTCATCAAAAATTATTTAAGCCCTTAACAGAAGAACTTTCACATGGTTTTCTGAATAAAGAGTATACCAGAATTAGTATATCAAAATTCTGTTACAGGAAGCCAGTGTAATACAGTGTACTGTAATCTTGTCCTACAGTAACTCAAGTTCCAAGTGTCTTGTAGGACAGTAAACCAGAAAACAAAACAGGTGGGCCAGTGACACAGAGCACAGAGAACTGAAGTGCTTCAGAAACCTCTTACTGAAAAAAAAATCTCCAGTGGCATCTGTACAGGCTGTCACCCAGTAAGTCCCATTAGAAGGAAATGAGTTCTACTTAAAGCCACCCCACAGTATATTCTTTCAGAGCACAATAAGAGGTCTAAGCTTTGGTGAACTTTAAAATAGTTATTTTTAATTAGGAGCACAAATGGGCTTGCTTTTTCAGATTTGTGGAAATAGAAGATGAAATTGGTGAGGGATTCCAGGACAAGGAGACAAACTCAGAATTGGTATGCTGTTTCTCTCTGCAACTTGTACATCACAACCCTCCCTACACAAAATAACAAGAGTGTAAAGGAGAAAGGGAGCCTAGCTTCCCCATTTTGAACTGCATCTTGGTCAAAGAGACTTATTTACCTGTTCCCAGAAC
This sequence comes from Scytalopus superciliaris, assembly GCA_013400415.1. Lineage (NCBI taxonomy): Eukaryota > Metazoa > Chordata > Aves > Passeriformes > Rhinocryptidae > Scytalopus > Scytalopus superciliaris. The sequence continues at coordinate 75,118 of VXBX01006672.1, forward strand.
AGAGGGCACAAATGGATGGATGGCAGAGAAGTGGGACATAAGTAAATAACGAAAACAAAAAACCCAATCCAACAGCCAGATAAAAAGAATCAGCTAAATTTGCTAAGTGACGCTTAGGTACTCTAACTCTCTTCAGCCAAAGGAGGAAGAATGGTAGTTGACAGTAACATATAGCAGCAAGGAAAAGGATAGAGATTAGGATGCAGAATAAGCAAGTCTGAAAGAAACAAAGTAAATACAGATAGCCTTGTTTTCTCTAAATCCTGTTACTTCCATAATAATGTAGGTGAATTCTTCAATCTATGCACTCTCAAAGTAAAAAAATCCTATTTGCTAAAACAGTATCTAACATACATGATTCCACTTTGCCAGTAGTCTGGTTTTATGGACTATACATATTGTCAAGTGTTTTCATAGACTGTATTACACAAAGATGCTCACACATTCAGAGTCTTTCCAAGCAGACAGGCATAATGCAGCAAAATTGCTAAATGCCTTCCTACCTATCCCAAAAGAAGGAAAAAAACCTTATCACGTTACCAATTCCTGTTTATCCTTCACATCTTCCTCCTGTAATATTTCCAAAAGATTTACAGCCAGCTGCTGCCTGGTAGTTCCAGAATCATCCCCTAAAAGGCAGTCTCCGACTGTTGTAGAAGATATTATCTGTAGCACAGGCATCACCAAAGTAAGGGCTGTGGTTGAGATGTTCTGAATTTCTGAACACGAAATGAGCTTGTAGGCTATTTAAGACAAGGTGGGGAAAAACAAAGGTCATGTAGAAAAAAAGAAGGAACATAATTTGTGCTTTTAGACATAGCACAGACATTTCTAGGAAACACTCCACTCAAGCAAAGTAACAGCCCCCCGTTTTACAGTATGTGTATACCAGAGTTAAAGGGCAAAAGATTTTTTTGTAAAACTCCAATTTTATTTAGAGATAAGTACATTTCTGCTGTTTATAGCAAAGTATCTGACAGCAGCAAGAAATACAATAATGGAATGTAGCAGACCTTTGCTTTTACTGGAGTAACTGCATTAATCAGTTATTAATCTAATTTCTAAGTCAAAAGCTCAGCCAAACATTACCATGACTGTCAGGCCAGCTCTCAGCACCTTCAAAAGACCCTATTCGGGATGCAAGAACCTCAGTTGAGAATATCCTATTGTTGATTCAAAAATGAAACAGATAATCTCCAAGATAGCAAGGAGCTCAAAATATAGTAATATTTATGGAAAAAAGTCAGTGTAGCAAAAAAACTGTATCTTGATTGCCATTACTTTTTAAATTCAGGGAAAATTCTGCTTATAAGAAAAAAAATTGCCACCCAATCCAGTTTCAGGAGAACACAGTGCTTATTCTCATGAACACAAAGANAGACTAACTGATACATACAGAACCAGTTAAGTTTTTGCCTTCTGAAGGCCTTCAACCAAGCAGTTAGAAACTTCTGAAACAACACTAGTTGGCTGCCATGTATGAATGTCTCTACTGCCTTAAACATTCTTCAAATTTAATAAAACTATTTTATTTTATTTTTTCCCCATATATTCTTACCTCTTTTAAGAGCTCAAAGTTGTCCTCTATCAAGGAGATCAAAGATGAGCATTCTCCTGTTACATTTAAACACACTTCACAGAAGCATAACAGTTGCAGACAAAACTGGGATAACTGAACTTTCCAAAACACAGGATAACGCAGTAGGCTGAGGAATAGCTCTTGCAGATAAAACAAGGTTTCGGTAACTTGTAGTAAGTCTTTAAGCTGTAGAGAGGTAGTTAAGACAAAACAAAGCCAAAACATATGATGATTTAGTTCCTCTTCTCTATCTACACAGAATTTAGAATTAGTTTTATTAGCTCTGCTATTTTTCCATTGCAAATAGTACTAAATCTTCAAAGAAACTAATTTATAGCCTGAACCCAGGAATCCCTTATCCACTTTCCCTGAAAAAAAGCCATTTTACATATTGTTACTTAATATTTTGAAGTCAAATGAGAAATGTGTGAAAGAATAGAAGATTCTGTGGTAGCTGATGAGAAAAATCACTTTTTACTCAAAAGAAATAGCAATTCATTTAACTCTTGGGCTTCTTGCAACAACATAAAAACGAAGTGTGGAAGCATTTCTTAGAGCAGCTAAATATTTTTATAATAGAAGCATCTGGCTCTAGGATATTTCCTCTGTCATGTAAGCAAGATTTTAACATATGTGCTAGAAGAGAAAGGCAGTGGTGTTCCCTGCTTTTTGAGCACTATGCAGTCTACCTACCATAAAAATTAAATCTGAAGTGTGATACCCAAAAGCAGTATCTCCATACTTGAAAGCCAACTGAAGAGGTTTCAAGAAGCAGGTTGCCTCTATGTTCCAGTGTGTTAGATGACAGTTCTTGAAAATTCTAGCTCCAGATAAACACACTGTTCCAATCCAAACTCTGGAGCTGGTATTAAGAATAACACTCTAATTTTTATTTCCTTTTTGTTCTATAAATAATCTGTTCTAATCAGAAGCCTCATGTGCACTGAACTTATTAACAGAAAAGGCTGTGGGTGAATAGCTGTACTTTTGACAGCTTGGTTTATACTGTCAGACAAAACGACAGGGATGTTTCAGCATTTATACTACACAGACGACTAAATTAGGCTAAGCTAAGAGGAAGAAGAAGAACCTGAAGTTCAGAGAAAGCAGAGGAAGGAACTGACAGATTATAAAAAGGCCTATCAAACAGCTTCTTGAAGTAGATACTTTCCTTTCCATTGCGAAAGATGTATCTTGAGCAAGACAAAAATGTTCAAGTATTAATATGAGTTGAAAAATAAGCAACTAATTTCTAGTTTTAAAAAAAAGTGCCAAAATTCATGGAGAAAAGAAAGATTCATAACTAATTTTGTAAGTCTTCTTCAATGCCATTTTTATGGCTAAATGTTACCAAGTCTGAAGCTTGGTTATATATTAAAGGCACAATATTATACTAAAGTTAAGGTAGAATGAAGCCAAAATCAGAAATGTCCCCATGACTAGAAAAGGTCAGCACGTACCTGTCATTACAAAGAATAAACCTGAACCAAGATATACATGTATGACACAAGTTATAATTGTACCAAAAGACTATGAAAAGTAGCTATGAGTACAAAGACTTTACTAGTAAAATGCCTCGCAAGAAAGACGCTACCAAATAGCCTCAAAACAAGCCTATTTATCTTTACATTATTCCTATGAACAAATCCTCTCTCCATAGCAATAAGGCCATAAGGTCAAGATGTTGTCCTAATATTGAAAGAGGAAGGAAAAGTTACATAGGGACAAAAAAGCTTAACTGATGCCACATCAAAACATGAGGCAGAGCTGCGCCATCAAGCTTAACTGACATCCTAGGCCCAAAACCAAAGTGGACAGAAAGATCAAATTTCTAGCTCCTAGCATGTATTGCTGTGCAACTTACAAAGCTACAGTATCTTTCAGAAAGATTAAATTTTGTCTTCAAATCCTGTAATCTCTCTGTTACAAAGCAAGAGGAATATCTAGAAGTACTTAAATCATACTTCTCATATAGTTTGTTTCATTTTAATATTATCCATTTTAAGTTAAAAATTGTATGCTTTTGGCAAATACTATTTAACAAAATTTTCTCATTACTAAGTTTTATTGTATGTTTACTGAGGCAACGAGTTGCAAATAATTATGGTAAGCATTTTTCAATTTCCACCTTACCAGGTGTATCAGATTTGAACAGTTTTATCTTCTACCAGGAAGAGACATTTTGTTAGATTTCTGTAGTATCAACGAATCAGGTCTACAGAAAATGGAAGAGAATGCTATATTTGCACACTTGGAAGACAATAATAATACTGCTGTCATTGCTCTGATAACATATATTTGTAAAAGGTGGGGTCAGGCAACAACTGTACCTGAAGGTGTGGAATCAAATCACAGAGAAGTTGAAGAATCTCACGTTCCAGCACAGAAGGTGCTTCTTTGTGCTTTGGTCCATGAGGCTGAAGCAAGATGTTAAGTAAACCCGTTCGCAGTTCAGCATATTCCCGTAACTGAGATGGTTCACAATACAGGTATCTTAGAAATGGAGCCATTATGCCAACACATAAATTCTCTGCCCTGCAGTTCAAGAAATAAGTTTGCCATGACTGCTTTCTACTGAAAGCTTAACAAGGAAATCCCAAGCAATGTGACATTACTTGCAAAAATGTACAGGACACAATTAACAGAGAGGTCTCAAGAAGAGCATTACTAAATCTCACAAAAAACCCTGGACTTACCATGACAAAGTACTGTCATGAGACCTTATACAGCAACCATACCACAAAGTGCAATTTTGAGAAGACTCAGTATTTAAGCATGAATACTATTCAACATGTATTTGCAGATTATGACACTCTTAATTCTATTTCTTCCCCCATCAAGACTCAAGGAAGTGACTTTCCTTGCTGAATGTCATGAGAGATTAATGTGCCATTCTGAAGTAGCATTGGGACAAGACTATTCAGAAATATCTTTTTAAGACATATAAAACATAATTTCATTTAAAAGGAGTCATCCATTACTTATCAGTTTTTGCACAATGGACTTTAATTTTTCACTGGGAAGCCATCTTGGTTAAAGCTGTTCCTGTTTCATGCAATTGCTTCATCACAGAACAAATCTTTTGGATTGACAATGGTAGGAATACAAGCTGTCCTTGACATTATAAAAACAATCAAACAAAGCTGAGTCTCAATAGATTAACAAAGAATCATAGAATCATTTAAGATCAAGTCCACCCATTAACCCAGCACTGTCAAGCCCATCAGTAAAACTATCCCTAACTGTCACGTCTACATGCATTTGGAATACTTCCAGGGATGGTGACTCTACCACTTCCCTGGGCAGCCTGTTCCAATCCTTGACAACCCTTTCCATGATGAAATTTTTCCTAAGACCCAACCTAAACCTCCTTTGGCACAACCTGAGGTCATCTACTCTCATCTTGTCCCTTGCTACCTGGCAGAAGAGACTGACCCCTACCTGGCTACAATCTCCTTTAAGGTATTTGTAGAGAGCATTAAGGTCTCCCATCAGTCTCCTCTAATCCAGGCTAAACACCCACAGCTCCCTCAGTTGCTCCTCACAGGACTTGTGCTCCATACCTTTCACCAGCTTTACTGCCCTTCTATGGACACGATCCAGAGCCTCAATATCTTTCTTGGAGTCAGAGGCCCAAAAACCAAATAAGGGATTTGAGATGTGGCCTCACCAGTGTCAAGTACAAGGGAATGATCCCTTCCCTGGTCCTGCTGGCCACACAATTGTTGACACAAGCCAGGATGCCATTGGCTTTCCTGGCTGCCTGGGCACACTGCTGCATCATGTTCAGCTGCTGTCCACCAGCACTCCCAGGTCCTTTCCTCCAGGCAGCTTTGCAGCCACCCTTCCCCAGGCCTGCAGTGCTGCCTGTGGTTTGTTGTGACCCAAAGGCAGGACCTGGCACTTGGCCTTGCTGAACCTCATACTTTTGGCCCTGGCCCATGGATCCAGCCTGTCCAGATCCCTCTGCAGAGCCTTCCTGCCCTCCAGCAGAACAACAGGGAAACAAGTCAGTTTTAAACAACACTCATTCTTGATGCAAAGCTATAGAAAGAACTCAGTAATAGGTCAACACCAACAGATGTGGAGCTTGTTTATGTTCTGCTTAAGGGCACTGTTTAGTGATGGACTTGGTAGCATTAGGTTAGTGGTTGTTCTTAAGGGCCTTCCCCAGCCCAAATGGTTCTATGATCCTATATTCTCAGTCTAGCACTTTATCCACAGAAACCTTGAAAAACAGCACTAAAGAAAATCTAAAATATTTTCATTTTCAGCAAGAACAAATCCTGTTTTAATTCAAAACAAGCCACCAGGAAAAAATCCACAGTTCATGTCATCATTCATACATCTGATGGGACGCTGCACAAGTCCCATCCATTTAGCAGCTGAGCGGAAGAAGAAGTTTCAAGGAGCATATGAAAAATACTCTGATCAATGAAATCGAGCAAAACCCACTTTTGCTTGAAAGTCTTACTCCTGATCATGTAGCCTAGACCCGTTAGAAAGTTAAGACATTAATAAACTTATTTCTTTACCCATGACAACAGAATATGGAAGCAAATTTCTTGGCATTATTACTTTGTTACTAGTCTTCCAGAAAACATGAGAAAAAGGATACTTTTACCTAAAAAGCAGACATATAAGTGTAAAATCACTGAAAACATTTATTTTTAAGGTTGCTACAGCATTTGTATTATACTGAAGCTGTATTGAATGAGTTCCTTGAAGGTAAGCATTAAGAGATGTTGAAATTGTTGGTAGTTGGCTATTTGTTCATTGTTAAAGATGCTCTGTAGTAAGACTGGGCCATTGAATTTTTTCTAGTTTTTTTTTTAATCAAGAAGCATACACTGTGTTTCCAGACCTCATCCCTTACCATGAGATGTAACTGTCTGTACTTTTCCTTTATCATTCCATAATTTTGTATGGATGATACAGCTGCACTGTATTCATTCTTTTTGTCTAAGCAGTCAAATTTTGACAAAGCTAATAAGCAAAACTGCTTGTTTTTAAAAGAATTTCTAAAGGTTCACCGTTAATTATGCTATAATGTTCTATATCCATGAAAACTTTATCTACATAGTTAATAAAAAGCTAGCAATTAATTATTAATTATTTATGCAATTATTTTAAACATTAAAATGGTGTAATTAAATTTTACAGTTATCTTGCTTACTGCTCATTGCAGCTGCCTTCAACAAAATAGTTACACTGATATGATTCAGTTATCTACATTTGCTAGTTTTTAATTATTCATTCAGTCACCTCTCTGGACACCGATGGAAAAACAATGTTATCTGTTGTAGCAGAATGGGCCAGCAATCAGGTCTGTTTTCAAGGACAGTGATTAATGGATGAGGAGTATTCCTGAAACACAAAGAAATCACATTTTTATCTCTATCACAGAAATGAAGTATGCAAAAGAACTATCTTCCAAATAAGTGCAGCCATAGAAACAGACAATTAAACTCCCTATTTTTACCAACTTCCCTTACCAGCTTTGCTAAGATTGCTGTATTATCAAAAGTGTATATCTGTGTATCTTCTCAGAATTTCAGGAAAGCAAACAAGATTAAAACAGAGTAATTGTATTTGAAAAGTCTTGGTTTCTTCTTTTTTTTTTTTAATTAAATAAATGCCTATGGATCACTGAGAAATGTGTGGACTGTTTTGAGTCATTGGTAGCAGCATTGGACTGTAGCTGTGACCTACAAGTAATACACACAGACAAAACTGAACCACTTGTCACACATCATCAGTCCAGTTTTCTGAGCACAGGTACAAGTCTTCAGCACCTGAGACCAATCAAGGTAACCATTATTCAACTTAATACTTTAAATCTGTTCCCAACTTATTTTTTTCCACCTTTTTCTCTTTTGTTTTTGTCAGATGGTAAAAGAAGCAGGAAAGGAGAAAGGCTGGCCATACCACCAACTGGAGACTTCCACTTTACTGCTAGCCCTCTGACACTGAGGCCTAGTAATCACCTGTTCTCGGATCAATCTATCACCAGCACTGTCCCCACCTCCAAAGTCAATGACTGAAGGCCAGCTACAGCACCTAAAAGTGCAATGCTTGCATTGAACAGTGACTACCCTTGTACAGCAGCAGGTAGAGAAAAACTGAGCAGGAGAAGCTGAAGTATGTAGTTTGTTCTTTAGAAACAAAATCAAAGTCATTTAACTAGAGTAACTTACTGCCCAGAAAAGCCGTGGATGCCCCATCCTGGAAGATGGTCAAGGTCAGGCTGGATGGGACTTTGAGCAATCTGCTCTAATGCAAGGTGTCTTTGTCTGGAGACAGAGGGGAGCTGCAACTAGATGATCTTTAAAGACCCTTCCAACTCAAATAATTTTATGATTCCATAAGAAAGAACAGGATATGAGAGCCAGACTATTAAATTTCCCAGACAGGTGGGAAATTGAAAAGAATGGGTGATGTGAAGGCAGATTTGTCATTACCTTCATTGTCTGCTCCTGGAGTTAACCCACTGTCCTTGCTGTGACTGGCCCACTTATTCCCACTTGCCTGCTAAGTATCCTTAGCTCCCCCAGTTTCTCTTTCTGTCACAGCCAACTACAAGCAGAGCAGTGTAGATTCTACTGGTATACCAACAGCTTAACAGCAGACAAACAGATATTTCCATGCTCTCAGAACAGAGACAATTTTTCTAATGGCAAGTGAGAAAAGCTGGAAGAGAACTGTCCTGCTGTTTCCCATGGATCTGCTAAACACCTGTGAGAGAGCTATATGAATAAATAGAAAGGCAACAAATGCACACACACCGCAGCCACAGACAGGGGCAATGTAAATCTGCCCCACCTTCAGTTTGGTTAACCACCTTTCCTGTTCACATATCCAATAAATCTGTGCCACACACAACAGAGACCTTCAGTGAGTTTTACCTATACAGCAGTAGATGATCCACCAATTGAAGTGATATATCTTAAGAGACACTGCTTCAATTTCAGACACTTACCATGCCTTTTAAGTAAAATAGTGCAAAAGAATTATAAAAAGAGAGAGAAGGACAGCACACATAACCCCACACCTCTAAGATAACATTAAAGTTCCCTTGTGTGTGTTTACAGGCCAACCGACTTTCATGCATGAGCTCTCCTAAAGGACTGCAGATATGTAACACTGCAGTAAAGAAACCTAAGTTTTCTTGAGATACTATTAATTTTACTACAGTGAGTGATACAGTCAAATAAGCCTTTTAGAAAGGACTTATAAAAGCATTTCACTTGTTATTGTTGTTTTAAAAATTTCTGCAGAGCAGAAAGCCCATGATCTGCAGCAGTCTTTTTATTAGAGAAGACAGCAATTCATTGAGACATACTCATATTCAGTAACACTGCTACAACACAGGCTTCATCTTGAGCAGCACCAAACCAATGCAGCTCCAGTTGAACTGAATGAGATTTGCAGGAACATCATAAAAGCATAAAAATCAATATATATTTTTTCCAATTACGCAGCAAATTTGAATTACATAATGTGATGATGCCTTAAGGCTTCCTGTAAGTGAGCTAATGAGGTAACACTTTCCTGCTATAAACAGGAAAATTTAGAGAGGCTATGCATAGCAATACACTACTTCTGAAAAAACAATCTGTCAGGCATCTCCTTAAACTAAAAGAGGTGCTCCTCGCTATGTATTTTTTACATTCTCAATGTAAACATTGTTTGAATCCTAAGCAACTGACTACTTTTGAGAATACTCAGAGAGTTATATTGCCATTAGCTGAATGAAATGCCCAGCAAATTATGAAAGCTGATTACAGGGTATTTTACATACCTAATTACTCTTGTTTCCTTTGCTATGAGGTCACATCTGAGCTAACAAAAGAGGTGCGTTTTTTTTGACTGGGTTCCCCCTCTGCTCCTCAAACCATTTTGCTTTTGAAGACATGCATTTCTTTTCAAGGAAATAAATAATCTGAAGATACAAATTTTTTCAGGAAGCTGGTTGATGCAATGGACTACTTGAAGCATGTTCAGAAAATAGATACTAATTACTGAGAACACGAAGTATACATCTATTACAGGCCCGGCCTTCATATTTGTGGATAGAAGATGGCATTTCCCACATTCATTTCTCAAAAATTTGCTAACTTATAGGCATGGTCTTCACATGTCCACCTTCTGATATTCTGTAAATATTTTACTAAGGTCAGAGTCTTTTACAATCTGTATACAAAGACTAGAAAAGCTAAGGTTACTGCTTCATTGCAGCTTTCCAAGATGACAACATGCATGAGGCAGAAAAACACATGAGGACCTTAAAAGTGTGTAACACATAGGGTTATCCCAGTTGCTTATTTCAATATATTTGTCATATTTTGAAAATTAATTACCTTTCCTGATCAGAAAAACATCTTCAGTCACCATTTAAATGTTGCTGTGATACTGAAGCCAGTGGAACCTTCCTAATGTCAGTGCATGTGACACATCAAGTTTAAAATTAAAATGCCTTACTATCCATAAAAAAACCCCAAGCCTTATGACATATTTTGTGTGTTCTGAAACTAATATAACTGAACCAAAATAGATGATGAAAGAAACCAGCTAAGCTCCATAGTGAACAGTGATTAATAATGAAAAACTAAAATGTGCAGTCAAAAAAGGTCCATTTGATACTGCTAATAGCAGTAAAGAAAATGAGGTTTGTAGATACAATTTATTATCAACAGTAACTTGAGAATTCCTAGAACAGCATTATATAAACCACACATGTTTAAATTATATTAGTGCTATTAAATTATTGCCAGTGGCTTCAGGATAAAGCAAGGCACATAACTAGACACAGCAGTTATATATGTAAGTGTCCAGAGAAACAAAAGATAAGTCATATGTGAGGGGAAGCAGTAAACCACAAATTATTTTTAACTTTTGTGTCATCTCAACCTTTTTAATACATCTCTGAACACAAGAGAACTCCAATCTGATTTAAAAGATAAATTCAGTGACAGACTGTTTTTCAGTATGTGGAAACAATGTCTTCAATCAACTTACTTTTTTGAGTATGCAGATGTGAGCCTGGTCCTTTCAGAAAGCTGGAATAGTACTTTACTCCATCAAATATGCATTTCTAAAGCTTTTTCTTTCTGCTCTGAATTTGGAATTCAGAAAGTTGGCAGCTCTCCAGAATTTTAAAACAATAAAACTATGCATGGTGAATCAGTAAGAATAAGGTAAAATAATAGTTCATTAAAAAAAGGTTAATAGTTTTCAGAAAAAATTTATAGCCAAAGTTCTGTACATGTGTATCATAAGCCACCTGCACCAAAAATGCTGACAGAAGCCTTCCTGGGTCAAGATAAAAGCAGTTTATTAAGAAAGGCAAAAGCTATACAAGAAAGCAAAGGAAAAGAGAAAAATGTATTCTCTGCTTCCCATCAGCAGGCAATATGTAGTGACTTCCTGTGAAATAGGGCTTCAGTACATTTAGCCATTGCTTTGGAAGACAAATTCCTTAATAATTAATCCTCCACTCCAGGCTCCTTCCTCTTCACTTTTATTTCTGTGCACAATGTCATATGGTATTAAATATCTATCCCTTTGGTCTGTTTGGGTAGGCTGTTCTAGCTGTGTGCTCTCTCAAAGGCCCGACCACCCCTGCTTTACTGGCCTTCAGCAAGAGAGCACTGGGATGACAGCACTGCTCAGCAGTAGCCACAACACCGGTGTGTTATCAACACTGTTCTGGTTGCAAACACATAGTACTATGATGGCTGCTCTGGAGGAAGCTAACTTCATCCCAGACAAACACAATACAAAAACAACAACAACAACAAAGGAAAGAAAACAAACAAAAAATACCTAAATCTGCAAGACATTATCTTCTTCCATTTCTTTTCAGGAATTGTTCATTATATTATGTCAGCACAAGAAGCTGTATTATAAAACTAATTCTATTGTTCAGAATTAAAATTGACCTAATCAAATTTATTTATTACCCTGTAATACTGGTGACAATAGCAAACCATTTGAGAATATACTGGTGCTTTTTGATTCTTCATTGATTATTTCCATATGGAATACTTTTGCATAGTTGACAGCATAATATATGAACGCTGTAACAGGAGATTACTGTTGGTAAGCTACTGTATACATACTTCTATTTCTTAAAAAAAAAAATCAAGTTTTAATGGCTCCTGAGAGAGCACAACTACAAAATTTGTTACAAAACAACGAATGGATAGATTTTTCTGTACACTAAAAACCAGAAGTCAAATTTCAAAATCACAGGACTCTGGCCCTATGTCAAACAATCTGGCATCTCTCTTCATTAAAGCTAACTGCAATCTAAAGGGAAAACAAAAAACATATTGACTAAGTGTAAGTGTTCTGCTTATTTTCAGTTCTCTATTACTTTACTTTAAGTCATTCTGAGTTACCAAATTTCACCTTCCTTGCACCTTACCAGCAGTTTCTCTTTTGGTGGGTTGGTGGGGAATAAAAGCCTTATATAATCTTTTAATAATCTTTCTTCACCCTAATGGGCAGAGGCTATTTCTTTATTCCAGCCACATCCTACTACCATCTTTTTCACACAAAGCCTGTATTAAGTTGCTTTAACTTAGCTTCTTCTATGAAGAGACTTTAAATACGTTCACTTACTACTAAAGAGAAATTTTCCAAATGATTCCATCTTACTATCCTTCATTACCTGTCTTTTGAATTAAAATTGCCCTATAGGATGGGACTTTGTAAGAAGATCCAATACAGCTAGAAAAACAAAGAATTTCAGGAATGCAAGCACATCCAGCACTCCAAAGCCTGTTTTTCTTTTCTTCACTATCTCATTCTGCTTAATTAAAGATATGACTCCTGTCTTTTAAGTAATGCATTTTATAACCTAAAGCCATTATAGCTACAGCCTCTTACAATGATACCTCTTAACTGCATAAAAGGCAACTTGAAAAATATTCATGACATCTACCAAGCTGGGACATTCTCCAGAAAGGCATCATAGAGGCTCTTAATGCCAGTACTGACTCTCAAGAGCTGGACAAAGTCACTAAGGTGTTTCCTTCAAAAGCCTGCTATTCCATGACAAGTAGCTTTAGATAAGTAGCTCTAGATGCATCTTTAAGTAATTTATTTTTACATGTCAATCACCTTAGCACTAAAGACATTGAGGAACTTGACCTTGATAATGGGAATAAAGCAGGAAAAACAAGTGAGAGGGAAGTGATTCACAGTCTTAAAATAAAATACTTATTGTTTTCTCGCACACAGCCTTCATGCTGTCATTGTCCTTTTTGAGCTTTCAATGGCAATCCTATCCCTGTACTAGAAAACTCCTTAAAACTGTCAACCAAGAGAAAAAAAAAAAAATCACAGAACCAGAGAATCATTTAGGTTGAGAGGGACCTCCTCAGATCATCTACTCCAACCCACATGCTCAAGCAGTCAGATAGTGAAAGCTACCCATTATCACATAAAGTCAGGTTCTGGCATCTGCAAGAATGGAGAATTCACAATCCCTGTGGGCAACTTCTGCCAGTGCTTGATTATCTCCACCATGCAAACAAGGCAGAACACACAAAAAAAAGAGCAACATGGAAAGTGAATATTAATTTATTTGTTTTTTTCTGGAAATCAGACAGAAAGTTGTTATTATTGTATCTAAATAAAACTAATGTGAAACTAACCTGATTCCATACAGATTCCAAACAGACTCAACTCCATCTTTTCCCAGCTGAACAGCTTGAATTTGTAGTAATTTGCAAATAGTTTTAACTAAACCATGCACATTCCTGTTGACAAAAAGAAATACATTACTGTCATGTATGCAGTTACATTAGTTGATTCTTACATAAGAGAAGAAACAAAACACTTGACGCCTGGAGTTCTTCTTAAGGACTTCCTCATGTGTGCCTACACAGTTTCGGGCAAGTTGGGCATCCATGTGTCCTTGTTTCCTTTTCACAAAATGAGCAACATAGTAGAGGAACTAACTAATGCATCTCTTAAAGCTTTTGACGGTTTGCTTCTACCATATATTACAAATACATTTGCTGCCCCCAGTTTAACTGAAACTTGTACACTTAATATGTTAAAAACAGTGCAAGTATACAGGTAAATATCAAGCATGGTACACAAATTTCAACGATGCCACTGTCTAGGAAGTCAAAGCACATTTCATAAAAGTCACTTGAGACATCTAGTTTGTGCTGATTTTTGATCTCAGGAACAAAGGACTATACAAAACAGTCACAACTATTTTATCTCCCTCCTCCTATGTTACTTCATTTACCATTCAGAGAAACTCAAGAAACATTGAGCTCATGTATCAGTATCGAAATGGAATTTTGATAGGATTTCCCATATTCTCCTGAAGAGAGACTAAAGAAATTAATGAAGTCCACCACAAGGGGGTAAAAATGCTTTGTGATGATGCCGTAAGAAGTCGTCTAGAGCTTATTACTGCGTGGCTGAACTTATAAAGACAACTTTCAAAATTTTGCTCTCCTCTTCAGAATTAAGTGCTTTCCATACTCTTCCAACAAGATCATGCCAGAACCAAACCATTCCTTTCTCAAGAAAATAACCTGGATTCCATAATGAAACAAACTTTCAAAAGGTAAAATTGTAGAAGCAGAGGAAAAGTCATGGTTGGTTCTTTGACTTTTCATCTAGGACATTCTACACAATTGTATCATCATCACCTAAAAATTCATTAGATAGCTTATTAGTAATCTTAATAAAACACAACTACTCCTCACTTTATTCACATAATGAACAGGAAGCAAATAAAATATACAACTGTAACAGATCATTACCTGACAAAACATTACATCTTGAAGCAGAATATAAGGGAAGAAAAACAAAAATTTGGTGCTGGGCTTTGGGTTTTTTTCTTTTTTACTGTTTCAGTTTCTTCCCTTCCTACTAGGAAAACAAACCTGAAAAAAATATTTAATCTCTAACTCCACTTATCCATCAGTGAATGAAAAACTGCAGGTGGGATGGAGAAAGAAATTATGGAGAATTCACAGTTCTCTCATAGGACAAACAAACACTCTCCCTAATGCAACACATGAACAAACTGAGATACAGTAATATTAACTGTTTGGCCTAGAGTGCAGTATGCTCCACAAACATTTTCCAAAATTATGAAGGGATATACAAACATTTAGGCTTTTAAGCCATACCAAAAATTCTGAACATATTTAAGCAATTTCTACAAAAGAACAGGGAAGCTTCATGTGAACACTGTCACAAGACAGGAGCTACAACAAGGAGCTGGGCCAACATCAATACAACTATGTGAGGCAACAACATATCACAAAGAAATAATCTGACTCAGTATTTGCAAACACTTTACTGAAGACTGAAAAATTTCAAAGGCAAAGGATTGCATGATAATAGAAACATAAATAGACACCCTGACATGATTTATTAAAAAAAATGGTAAATACCACTTGGAACTGTCTTTTACTATTCTTGTCACCACCTGCAGACAGACTCTTTTCTATAAGCTGGTATGGCACACCAGGGAACATCTAGAGAGTCCCACGGTGAACCTCCCGAACAAGAAATGATTAGTTTTATGTTCTAGATATGGGCAAAGTACTATATTCTCTCTTCTGTGCCTTTCACACTTTTATATACTGGGCTGGAAAACCGTGACCCAGATTAAAACTGACAGAACACGCTTCTGTTTTCATTCTTTCTTCCAAAAGTTGACCAGACATAAAACGTACCTTTAACCTTCAAAATGACTGGTTGTAATAACACCTGGATCTTGAACCACTGAAATCTGGCAATGTAAGAAAACATTAGGTTCAACAGAACACTGCTTCAAAGGAACAGAAAGGTGTGCTGCAGACTTCTAAATCACAATGTAGTCAATGTAACAAACAGAGCAGAAAGGAGATTTTTGAATGGCTATAGGGAAGGAAAGAGAGAACAACCTTTTAGATTCTTCACTGTTAGAAAGAACCAGTTAAATGGGAATTTGCAAGCGTGTTTTCCATCTTCAGTTAGATAACTATGCAGCAAGGAGGAAAAAACATGCACCATAAAACAATCAGGAAAAAAAACTGTCATTCCTGTTCTGAAAATTCTGTACTGCTGCTCTTAATTTCCCAGCAGGAGGTGGGGAGAGAATAGTTGCTTTAGGCTTTACACTCACCTCCTGAACACAAGGAGCACAATGGCACAATATATTGCAAGGATTTCCCCCACCTCCTACAGGTATGGATGCTCAGGAGATAAAAAATGTTCTGAGAACATATATGCA
>VXBX01006672.1:121598-141699 GCA_013400415.1 Scytalopus superciliaris
AAAGGAATAATGTGGAGATTCAGTGGAAACAGAGCTACTTGATATTGTGGGCCGGAGGTGAGCAAACAGGGTGTTTTTCATCCTGTATGGAAAAATGGCAGGTGTTTGGTGTTACTCAGAGCAGCCTTTCTGGTAATGGAGGGTGAAACTTTTCCTTATTAATTTTTATTGATAGGTATTAAATGGGTAAATGGCATTTTAGTTCCTCTTGTTATTCAGTGTCAGACTCCATAACGTATAATAACAGAAGTATTTTCACATTTTATCTTACATAATGAAAATGCCAAGTGACTATTTTATTGTAGAATTTGGTAAAAATTTACAGTTTGTGTCATCACAGCACCTAGCATCATGTTTTACTGAAAAGTAGGAGAGAGGTGGATTGAACTTGAAATCCTGTGTACTCTCTGAACACGGAGATGTACAGGTCTGGCGTAATACTCCAGAGCAAGTATTGTTAACTAGGATACTGCTGCATGGTATTTTTTGGTGACTTTATTTTTTATTTCTTTGGCTGATTTGGTGGAGGGTTTTTTTAATTTGGTTTGGTTTAGTTTTTTGGGTTTTGTTGCCCAGGCTTGGGGCACACTGTATTTATGGATGCACTTGGTGTCTTAAAATGGCAAAATATGACTGCAAGAAGAGACAAAACTATGTGAAAGAGTATATTGAAATGTGTACAGTCATAGTGAGTCAGAAATCAGTCTCCAGTCTGTTTCTGTGAAAAGATCGTAATGAAAATTACTTTTAAATAGTTCTAACAAAGTGTTTCTTTGTATACTCCTAATCATACAAACCTGACAAGCTTTCACTTTTAAAAGAACAGCATGCCCTTGCATTATTGTTTTTAAACTGGTGTTGTGTTTTACCTGTGTGAAAAGGTAAACTACTAGGGAAATAAGGGGATACTAATGAGCACAGATTTGTTCTTTTTAGCTAGATCCAGTGCCCGGCCCTTTGCAGCCAATATCCAGTTGCTGCCTTTCATTAGAGGATTGCTTCATAACTGAACATGCTGCTTAGGATCCAGCTCCTGTGCATGGTGTGCCCTCACTTGCCATGGTCTGTGTCTCCTTGGGCTCAGTGGTTTCGTTTTGCTGACCGTTGGCTCAGGAAGCATTGCATTCCAGAGCCTCGCTCCAGTGCAGCAGAGGGAGCTTGCAATGACCCAGTGGACAGGCCAACAAGGAGGCAGAGGTGGAAATCCACTGCCAATGCATGGGATCTGTGAGTGTTTAAGAAATGGGGAGGAAGGTTGTGAAAGGGTTTTGGTGTGTTTAAAGACTGAATGTGGGAAGTATTTAGGTAAATTGTTCCCTAGATTTAGTAACTGACTAGAGGGTGGAAGTGTGGTTGTACTAGTTTTGGGCAAAGTGAAAAAAACTCCAACAGGTGAACTTCAGACATCTAAAAACTAGTGAGCAAGGCACTGGCATGAGCAATGGCAAGGAATAAAGAGATTATGGTAAGAGTAAGACCTAGAAAGCTTAAACACATTTCAAGAAGGGGGAAAAACCACAAAAAGTTTAATTTAGCCTTTTGTTTAAAATACAGTCTCTGTAGAAATGTCTGTTTGCTATACTGAAGTCAGAAAATATTGTGAATTCCCCTGTATTCTGTGAAGGTTCCTGCTCGATTTTGATGCTGCTGCACTGAAGGTTATGCCTCTTAGAACTGCAGAGGTCTGCTCCGCTCTGTGATAAAATTCCTGCACTGTTAGGACTCAAGTTGCTGTGTCTTTGCCTGGCTGTCACTAATTTGTCTGAAGTGTTTTTAACTGCGTGGCTTCTGTGAGTATTGTAAAGGCTTCCATTTGTATCTAGCAAATACTCTAGAACAGAAAGTCCAGCTTAAATCTGGTGAGACTTTTTTGTCCTACTTTCAACAGAGCCAGGTTTGAGTCTGTTTCTGCAGAATATTGCTGGGATGTTTTCTCAGCAAAAAGTATTTTACCCATAATTCATAGTCTACTTAGTGATTCATTACAGTTAGGGTAATTGAAGTAGCAATATAGCAATACAACTGCATATCCTTATTATTTGAAGGATATGTTTAGGAAGACTTCTCAGACTATAAATGTATTTTTTTGAGGCTGGTCTTAGTGTGAGACTCCTTTACTTAATTAAAAGGCAACTAGACCACATAAATGTATTCTCTATCTTGTGTTCTTAGACTCTTCTGTCTTCTCCGTGCAAGTATAGAGAGGTAACAGACCCTCTGTAATTACCTAGTATCCTTTCTTTTAAGGATAATGGCTTTTATTATTCTTCAGTGCTATTCTCTCTGTAGTTCTTCCCTAGATATGTTTTTTTAATAGAAAAAATTACTTACAGCTAACTTAAAAATGCTGTAAGGTATTTGTGTGTAAATTACTGTGAAGCAGCTCCATCCAAGTTCTTTGAGTGCCTTTGGCACTCTTGTGCAAATACAGCAAGACCAGTCCTTGCCCCTAAATCAGGTGAGGTAGCCAGTGTCAGTTAAACACTTCAGGTTGCTTCTGCAGGCACTGCTGTCCTGTCCCAGCAAGGCTTTTTCTAGTGGATATTGCCTGGAAAGTAAATAGAAACAACCTGGTTTCTATGAAGCAGATCGACATTAGGTTACTTCCTTGAATTTGTGGTTATAGTAAAGGCAAAGTTAAATAACCCCAGATGTTACAGGTTTTGAAACACAAGTTGAGTTGTACTGGACTACCAATCTTAGTCCGCAGGAGTTTTTCCTTACATTTTTGTCACAATGCCTGAACTGAAATTTTACATTAGTTGAAATACTAATAAACTACTTACATTGACATTTTAAACCGGTAGTCAAAAGTAGCTATTGTGTTTCTAGTGAAATATTCAACTTGTTTGGATTTTATTTTTTTATGTTGGAGTAGCTTAGATATAGACAGTGTGTGTCTAGACAATGGAAAAATTTACATTTTGATGTTAGTTTCTTCCTTTGTAGTCTGTCCTTTGGTCTAGATAATGGTTTTTCTTGATTAAAATATGAATTAACCTTTGGCTTATAAAATCAGTTTGATGATGCATGGGATATGTGTGTATTATGTTAAACTATATAGCTAGCACATTATCTGTAAATGTGTTTACATTTATTGAAGCTTTGGAGGCATTACAACCTTTTTTTTTTTTTAACTTGAAAAATAAGTGGTTTGGGAATCTAATGGAGTGATTAGATCAGTTTGTTTACCTTTAGACTTAAATCACTTAATCTAAACTAAGAAAATTACTGTGGCATTTCTTTACTTAACAGTTTTAGTCTGAAATAAAGAAAATTGGCATACGTATCTTTGAATGAAAAACACTGAAGTAAATTAATGTTGATTAAGATGGGCATGCAGTCAGGCACTGAAGATGAGGCTTCTTTTTTCTGTTATTCCGGGAGTACTGTTTTCTGTCATATAATTTTGTGCAGCCTGTTGTAATGTACGTTAATAGTATATAACTACTCTCTAAACCACTTCTATAATAGTTTTCACAAAAACTAGTGTGGAGTTCCAGTGATTTAACTGCAGATTAGGGATACACTAAGTAAAAATGCCTCCAGCAACGGGCAGGTATGGGATTGAAAAGTTTTTGCTGTTTTCCTTTGGAAAGTTATGAAGATTGGACTTCATAAAAATTATACAAAATCCTAAATGATCACGAGAAGCATGTGTTTTTTCAAAAGTGACACCAAAGATTGGGAGGTGTGGGGCAATTCAGCACAGGGTGTGCATTAAGCTCTTTGTTTTTTGATACTGACTTTATTGATGGAACCATTTCCTTGCTAGGGATCGCCAAGTTGATACCTATTCTTAAGAGCATGGATTTAGAACAAAATTTTTATTTGCAATTTTTATTCTTCCTTTTAGGATGTTATTAATTTTATGTTGTACCTCTAGAGCCTGTGAATTCATTCTGTGAAGAGAAAAAAGGTAACTTGGGGCATGTGCCTCATTTCTACAAATTGTAACTCTAGAATAGAGAGTCCATAATTCTAATTTAATATTGACTCTGTGTGTTTACATTCTTATGTGCCTGTGCACAGTAGGAATTACTGGCAGAACTTTTTCAGCCTTGAACCAAAAAACAGCAAACACTTAAAATAGCAAAGAGTTCAAAGACGTTTTGGATTTTTTCTGTGCTTACACCAATGTGAAGTATATTCCTCTAATAATGTTCTTTCATTTCTCCCATGCAAAGAAATACAGTAATCAGTCTTCAATTTGTTCAGTTTGATCTCTTCTAAATTCCACGTTGCTGAAGGGGGGAAGAAGTGTTGGTGGAGGTAGGCAGGGGGACAACACTGTAGCCTTTTAAATTTCTCAGAGATGTTTCATGTTTGTCACAAACCATGCTGGTACAGCAAGAACCAGCCTCCCTTGCTTAAATGCACAGACTGCCATTTCATGATATAATTAATACTATGAAGATAAAATACATCTGTATAAATCCTCACAGTTGCCTCTCAATGCATTTTTAATTTGTTACTGGCAATTAAGGGAATTAATTTCTTAAAGGGAAAGATTATGTCTTTGCTTCCTCTGCAGGCTTAGGTAGTTTCAGCATTTCTCTGTACAAGATATGATTATTTCCCACTCTTTATTTTCCACCCACTGAAGAAGGGGTGAGAGCTGAATGCTCAAGCAGAAAAATGTGCTTCCCAGCTTGCAGAAAGTGCTGGGGAATCAGGTGTAGCATTATGGCCCATCTTCTCAAGATGTCTGTGTCTCTGCCTTCAGTGAGGCAGTGTTGATTTAAACTGTTACTGTATAACTTATCTGTGTTTGTTCTAAGTCACTTTCAAATATAATCATCCCTGTGCTAAGATTCTGGTGTGTTTGTGTTTGAACATGTGGGAATTGAAGTGCTTTATTTTCTTTCTGTGTCTTCTGGAAACTAGATTTTTTAGCATTGCTCTATGATGGCTTTGAAGGCCTGCAGACAAGCCGCAATATCAAAGTGCTACAGGAATTCAGCCATAATTGTTTTATGGCTTGGCAGAAGTCAGCCCTATTTGTATAGGTAGCATAGAGAATAGCTGTGATTTGACAATTTGGTGCCATTTATATCCACCATAAAAATAATAACAAAATGTTAAAGGGGTATTTTGGAAGCAGGAACTAAGCTGTAAATGCTAATTGCTTCTCCATTTTCTCATAGGAACAAAAGGAAACAGGGTTTAGAAAACTTTCTATTGAAGCAAAGTTAAAGAGGACCTTTAAGGATACTTGGTACTGTACTTGCACTGTGAAATTGCACATTTCTTTTCTCCTTCAGTACAAGATCACACCATTCAAAATTACCTTGGATTAAAATGAAATTAACTACTAATAGGTCATCAGGAAAATTCATGCAAACAACTTAGGCAGCAGTATGAGTAAGTAGTCCAAGTGATCTTACTTCTGGAAAACTGGGAATAGTTGATTTTTCTTTTGTGAATGTAAGTTCGATGCCCTTGTTTTCTGGAAGTCTTGCTCCAAATTACTTGTCCAGGTACCATATGTGACTGAAAAAGTTAAGCATTCAGACCAGAAGCTGTAGTTTGAAACTTTCTTGGTTGGTTGGGGAAACAGTCTTGGAAGTGTTTTGTTAACCTTATTTGAAAACCAGGATTTAGGAAGCACTGGATTCCCATAAGGGAGTTTTTGGGTCTTCTATGTTGATAAGCATCTCATGACAGTAACTTCTTTGCATTTATCTTGCTATTCACTTGGTGGTACAGACTACTCTGAGCATGTGAATATGTTTGTGGGGTTATCCAGGAACCCAGGGTAGGGGACTGATGTAGGGAAGATGTTCTCTGAGATACCATTCAATGGCTTGTGGTATTAGCAAGTGCCAGAAGATTGTAATTTCCTAGGAAAAAAGTATCATTTAAAGAGATGTGACTTGGCATTGGCACAAATACCAGGTAGAACAATCCTGTTGCCATGTCTCCATACATGTCTGAAGAGATGTTGAACTGCAGGTCACTTGGGAAAGTTACAAAACCAGTTGATAACAAATGAAGATTTCAGGGCATCAAGGCATTAGTGCTGCTTGAAGTGATGGCTGTTGAGCTGGTTAGTGTTTAGTCTATATTCTGTCAATACAGCAGAGCATGAAAAGAAAAAAATTATCCAACTTTAAAATGAGAATTTGATGCTCAGAAGAATGAGTGACCCAGTACGTCCTACTGAGCACAGCAGAGGCTAGCAGTTCTGTTCCAGCACTCATCCTTTTGTTGGTCTAGGTAGGCCTGCTGACATCCAGTGAAACTTCTGTTTGCTGTTGGACTCGCTTGATATATGAGCAAGGTTTGGCACCTCTAATACTGACCTGCCCTATCAAATCTCACAGTATTCCTGTTAAGTCTTATTTGAAAAGGAAAGAGATTTTATCTCAGAAATTAATGCCATTCATCCCGCTACCGGTGGCACTCTTGTCACTAAAGACTGGTTTCTTTGTTACAATCTCAGTTGTCTTTGTCTTCTGGTATATAGAGATGAATAGACATTTTAATACCCTGTGGGATTTGTCTTAAATTCATTACTTCTAGATCTCTTGATTTAAAGCTGTTTGCTCTCAATGGCTTTTAGACTATCTGGTTATACCTATAGTTGGTTTCCAGCTTTCACATTCATCTGTTACAGATGAAAGAAACACTTGAAGATTTGTGTGTCAGCTTGTCGTATAGACTGTGGATTTTTTCAATAACTAAATATTGCTTTGAAGACATAGCTATTTCTTCTCAGTTTATGATATTTTAATGTTACCTCCTGACTTGAATTGTCTTGCTAACATCTGTAATTTGGTCTGACTGGTAAATATCTTCCCTCTTGTAAAGCAGTGCTGAAGTTCCTATTCTCAAGCTAACAATGTCCTTGTTGGGATGGGATTATTTAAAAATAGCTGAAGATTTGGATTCTGTGAACATTGTATGGCATTGAATTGTGTATCCTGTTTCCTTTTTGACAAATACCTGGTGACTTCTATGCAGTAAAGTGTGAGCAATTGCACAACGTAATATATAGCTTGAATTTTAATGTGGTTGTCATTCAAACTGTGTCGTTAGGGGGGTTTAGCACTTCAAGCAACTTGGCTGTAACTTGGCAGTGCAGTTGATAGTTTGAGCGTTTTGTAGCTTAAGTTGATTTTCTTGTCATTTACATTCTAAATCAATAAAAAGTCATTCAGCTGGGGAGCAGTGACAAGGTGAAGACTTTGAATGTACCTCAAGCAGCTTTCAGACTTGTGACATGCTAAAATCAACTGGCATATGAAGCGGGACTCTCCAGCCATCTGGTGCAACAGCATGGCTATAGCTATTGGACTTCCAACAAGTTCCTAGTAATAATATGTTTGAGATCTTACTTGGGTTGCATTGTGAAATGGAATTAAATTAAAAGGTGGTGTAGTTTGTTGTGTTTTGTGGGTACCTCTGACTTGTGATGGAGTCCTCTGGAGAAGAGGAGGTGCATTTGTTGCATATCTTCTACTCTGTGTGCTTGTGTGGTCTCATTTGGTTGCAATTTTCCCTCAGTTGTCTTTGTGCGAAGGAACTGCACACAGTGTGTGGTAGGTGAAGAGCCTTTGTGAACTTTTCATTTCGTACTGTCCACATTCTCAGCTTCTAAACCAACAATGATTATCTTGGTCTCTGTGCAGTTGAGGCACCCATAGAAGTTTTATTTTCCATTTGCTAATATGTGTATCCTGCACTTGTGCACTCAGCAGAGTTCTTGGGAAGAATCTGAAGTGCCTCCATTCTTACTGTGAATACTAGGAGTGCCCGAGAGGCTTTAAAAGGTAATGGATCCTTACATGAGGTCTTGTTTATACCACTTCTTTGAACTTGCTGCTGCTATGTCATTATTTCCTGTGTAAAGTTTATAGCCCAAAAAAAAAAAAAGAACATGATCCCTTTTAAATGTCTATAAAAAAAGATCTCTAGCTGGAGAAAGTGGATTTGCAGCTTGTGAGCTTGTCTACTGAGCTGAACTGCCATATGACTGATCTTACTCATCTGACTTTATTAAGGCTGAAAGTAAGCTCACTGGGAGCTGGTCAACACTTCACTTAAATACTTTGTTCTCATCTTCCTCTTTCTCAAGGATTTCTATCCTAGTTGCTAGACAACTGGTTTTATTCTCAGACCTCTGGTGAGTACAATTAGATTCATGTATACAGCAAACAACTTAGAGTGTGTGTGCACCTTGATAGGTGTGGGTGCAGCCTGGTGTCAAAAGGGGTGGCTCATCTCTTGCAGTGGATGCTTGCAGTCACACAAGAGAAGATTCTGTGTTAAAAAAAGAAAAATCCTTAAACTCCTTGAATGTGTAAGTATTGCTTTGATATTGCTGCTGCTCTGTTAGGATCCTGGCACTGACACTTGTGCCTTTGTACACAAAGTCTTAACTCACTGTAGAACTATACTTACTCTTAGTGAATTACACTTGTTTGTAAGAGCTGCAGACTTTGCAGTGTGTCTGGGAGGTACAGGAGATTGCGGTATTAATTTTTAGGATCCAAAGGAAATTGCAAAGCTTAGAGAAAAGTTTCCATTCTAGCTGACAAATGCTTATCTGCCAACTAGGAACTGTACAGATCTGCAATAAGAAAAGGGTAATAGAATGCTTTTCTTTTCACTTAAAAAAAAATCTATTATTTAAAAATGTGTTTTTCTTCAGTTTTTCCAATGATGCATCTTGTTTTTCTTGAAGTGGCGCATGATACTCTGTTTATTCAGTAGATAAGGAAGGCCATGAAAGGGAGCTGTTTTGTTTTTTTAGAGTTTGTACAGTTCTGAAGAGCAGTGAATTCCCTTTTTGTTTGAATATTTGCAGGCTTTCCATTATGCAAGGTATGTGGTAGTACTCCAGGAAAATGTACTGCCCAACTAAGCAAAGAGTTTAAAAAATGTCTAGATTTATCGTACCGAAGCTGGACCTACTCGTTCACGTATCTGTGGTATCCATGCAACTCTTTTTTTGTTTCTTATATTCTGTGTACATCCTTACATTTTTTAGTTTTGGTTTCGTTGGTTTTTGTGTGTCTGTGTGAGAGCATTTAAACTGGTTTCTTGACAGGTGATCTTCAACCCCTAAATAAATTAATCAGACTACTTGGACTTGATATTTGCAGGGGAAGAGTGGAAATGGCCTGACAGTGTCTTTTCTTCTACAGTATTTGACCAAAATAAGCAAAAATTTTTTTCTTGTGTCTCCAGAGTCAAAACTGTCTGATGCCAGAGATCAAGATTATTGTAGTAACACTTAAAGATATGCTGCTTAGTTCAATGTGCTGTTTTAAAAGCCTCAACTTGGCACAGTGGTAAGTGTTCATCAACTGCATGGCATACTAGTGATGGAGAGTAAGCTGCAGTCAGTGATGTGGGAGCTGAACTTGGCTTTCAGAATTCTCTGTGCTGCAGGCTCAAAACTGCATAGGCTTTTACAGCACTGTGGTTTGAAGGCAGACATGTAACTAAAATGTGGCAGCATTATTGATTTGGTATGCCTTTGGTAGATGTAACTGGGTGCAAACTGTTGCATTTCTCTAATGATAAACAGAAGAGGTCACTACTGTCTCAGGCTTCTTTGCATGATTTTGACAGTTGTATACCAAAACTACTGCTTTAATACTCTCTGCAGAGGACCTGATCCATACTGAAGCTGGAGCACTTGTTCATTTTCCTACAGAAATTTATAACTTGGCAACAGTCCTGACTTCATAAAAGCAGTGCAGACTTTTGCTTCTCATAGTGAGTGTTTTTATTTATAACTCATCACTTCCTCATTCATGCAATCAGCCTCAGTTTGGTAGAAGTTTGAAGATGAGAGATGTCAGGTCTTAAAAAAAAGTAATTTGTTGGCTTTCTTCTACAGCAGAAGAGTATTTTCCAGCTCCAAGAAAGTAAAACAAATTTTTGATCCTGACTCTTGCAGGGCTTAAAGGTGTGGTGCTTCCAGTGGTACTCTTGGCACTGGCTGCCTCTGTGTCCAGAATCATCTAAAGGACCCTTCTACAGAATCTAGCCAAGGAGCATAATTGTTAGGAATTGTGGGGTGTTTGCCACATTCCTAGCAATGGTATCTCCTCTTCGGGGCTCCTCTCTTGTGGCAGCCGGTGGCAAGCTCACCATAGAGCACAATCTTAGGCAGGCGGTGATCCTCCATCCTGGAGACGTGCCCTGCCCAGCACAGCTGCGTTTTCAGCAGCACGGCCTCAATGCTGGTGACCTCTGCCTGCTCCAGAACAGACACATTAGTCACGTAGTCT
Source organism: Scytalopus superciliaris (assembly GCA_013400415.1). Classification (NCBI taxonomy): domain Eukaryota; kingdom Metazoa; phylum Chordata; class Aves; order Passeriformes; family Rhinocryptidae; genus Scytalopus; species Scytalopus superciliaris. The sequence continues at coordinate 131,846 of VXBX01006672.1, forward strand.
GTCCAGTGGATGTTTAGGATTGTCCGGAGGCAGCGCTGATGGAAGCGCTCGAGGAGTCGCAGGTGGTGGCGATAGATAACCCAGGATTCAGAGCCATAAAGAAGAGTGGACAGTACAATGGCTCTGTAGACCTTGATCTTTGTACTTTTCTTCAGGTGTTTATTGTGCCAGACTCTTCTATGGAGTTTTCCAAAAGCTCTGTATGCCTTTGCTAACNATCCCACCTGAGGAGACTCCACTGTGCCTTTTGCGACCGGACCTGCCTGTCTCGCATTGGCCTTTTTAGCCATGAGCGCACTTGTAGCAAGCGTGGGGAGAGCTCTTCCCAAATCTTCATTCATGAAGCCCAGCCGTGATGAGCAATGGTAGAACTTGGATGAACTAGAGTACTGCAGACACTGTTTCTTCATGTAAGCCTGAACTTGCCAATTGCTTGGCAAAAATTAAATACTCTTGCCAAATTGCAGAGCAGCAGTGGTTACTACATGGGTCTATAGTCCTCTCCCATGTTTCTCTGGCTACAGAAGCCATGACTTTATGCTCATGTGAAATACTTAAAAAAGTTGTCATGTCTGTTAGTTGTTGTGATGTTTTGTTGTCTCACTAGCAACAGAAGCCTTGACTTTTGTTACTGATGGTAGTCACAAGTACTGGGACTGTTTTCTGTCCACTAAGGGCAATTGTTATCTTCACTGAGTATTTGAACAGGTGGAATAGTCTGCTGCCTTTTCCTTCTACTTGCTCCCAGGTCATCAGTGTTGAAAAGACAGTTATGTGACATCAGGACAGATTTTAGCAATGGAGATTTCTGGTGTCATCAAGGTAAAGTTAATAAATGTGGTATACAGAGGTGTTTCATTTCAGCAAGGTGAGGAAGGAGAAATCTTTTTAAATTACATGTCTAAAAATTTCTGTCATGATGATCAATTTGCTTATCTTACATCTGTAGTGACATGAATGGATCCAGATGGAAAGTTTTCTGACATATTTTCAAAAGGTTTTTTTAAGTGGTTTTAAGAGACCAATTGAACTTCATGGTATAGTGCTGCATATTATCCCTCTCAGATTGCAGCAAAGTAATTTGAAGTTTTAAACTTTCATCATACAAGTGCTTAGAATCTATCTGTTCATAAGACATTTTACTAAAAATCTTAAAACTGTATCTGATCTTCTTTAGTGGAACTGTAGTTACTCCTTTTTGTCATAGCATATACTTGGAATCAAATTGATTAGATTGTTCAGGAATTAAATACATGGAATGTCAGTACAACTGAACTGCCTTATCAAGCTTTTGAATGAGTTAACTTGAGAAGGCATGGGCTTGGAGTCAACAAGACTTCAAACAAAAAAAGAAAGGGGTCTGTTTGTCCAACACATGAATAGTCCCCAATGATTAGCACAAGTTGATCTTCCAGTTCTCAAATTTTAAATGCTTTTCGCAGGTATTGCAGGCTTGTAGAAATGCTTTGGGTAAGGTGAGGGGAAGCAAAGGGTGTTTTAATGAAAGCGTGTAGAGTTAAATGCTTGAGCTTTCTCTATTTGCCTCTTCATTCTTGAGAAGGAAGGTGGGCTGTAGGCATTTGTGAAGAATCAAATGTTGTGGGAAGTGTATGGAAAAAGTGGTGAGTACAGGCTCACCATGAGAGCAGTGAGACCAAGAGCTTTAGAGTGATTATTTTTGCTTGTTTAGTGCTAAGCAAAGCAGTCTTACCCACAAATCCTGAACCAATTAATCAGGTATCCTTTGACTTACATGTCTGCAGATGCAGTTCTGTATTAGCGCTCCTGTGAGAAGCAGAAACTACCGTGGCTGTCTGCAGGCGTTGGTGAACTCTTTTCCTGTAACATTCCAGCTTGTTGGGGAGAGAGAAATTCCTGCATCACTTTAGAAATCTGAAACCTCAAAGAGTAGGATATTGTAAAGGACAATGAGTGAAAAACTAGAAAGATTTCTTTTGTTAGATCCAGTGGGTTGTTGCTTATCGCCATACCTTTACCTGCTTGTAAAATACCAGATATAACAATAAGATGTTTCTAGAACCAAGGGGAGAAAACTATTCCACAGAAAAATCAAAATATGCAAATTCACACTTCTTAAGCAGATCTGAGACACATATCATGAGGAAATCCTCTTGCAAAAAAAAAAAAAACTAAGATATCTTGTTTGTCTCTTTATATGTTGTAAGAAGTTCAAGCAGATTCTTCTTTCACTTGCTTTGTTCTAGTGAGGTGTTGTAATTTCAGGATTTTAGCGTTTGGATTTTTTTGTGGGTGGGTTTTTTTTTCCCCTCACACTGAAAAGCTTCATGCTTGTGTTATTTTGGGGGGTTTTATCTGCTTAGGAGAAGGTCAAAACTGTTACCAACTCTGTGTGATGTCAGTGACAACGCTGTCTCCTATCTGAAATTGGCAAGCAAGGTGTTCATGCTGTGTATGTAACTAATCCTGCTTTCTGATACTTAAACTTCTATAAAAGGAGAGTCTAAATTGCCTTTACTGTGATTATGTCCACTGTTGTGGACAGCAGTTTGAGTTCAATGAGAACTGTGCTTTAACACCTGGATGTTGTTTTGAAAAAAATAACAGCCTCATCCTCCTCTCTGGCACCCCCAGATAACACTAAAGTCTAATACAGTGGGCTTGTATTTTTTACGTGTTTTGGAAAATTTATCAAAATTCATCAAGTTATTTTTTTTTTAATATTATTAGCTTAATGAAAACTTCTGTGTCTTTATATACAGTTTGCTTTGAAACATCAGGTTTCTTTTAAAAGCCAGCAAAAATCCCCACACCTTAGGTCCTGAAAATACAAATTCTTGAACATAACAGTAAAACCCTCTGAGGCACATGCAGGAAACTTCATATTTGCTTAAGTGTTTGAAGGTCTAAACCCTTTGGTTTTTAGGAGTTTTGTCATTCTCTCTTTTTCCATTGCCTTGGAAAAAAAGTTTCAACCAATAGTGATATTTTTTTGTCTCAGTATATAATGTGTGAATTTATTGTATTATTTAATTTCTGTAAAATATGTAAAATAGTGCTGATTACTGTTATTTAAAGCAGTTTGTTCATAATGTAGAGAAATAGTTTAGCTTTTGTTTTTCTTAGCCCTTTTCCAGTACCAAAAAAACTTCTTTAACATCTTTCTGAAGTCTGTTTTTTTGGGGGGTGATTTTCTTTCTTCCCTTTCCTCCACTGCCAGTAGTCTTATATTAATAGGAGAAAAGTAATCTACTACCACTAACATTTCATAGAAGGAAATTGTATTTAAGAGACAATTCATTTTGTACTTGGGCTGTATGACTTCTTGGAAGTTATTTGGGGGTGATTATGATGTAAATACATTTTTATTAGTAAAATATTTAGAGTTTATATTGTTGATTTAGTTCATGGTATGGTTCATTTATTCTTGAAAACTTTTCCCAAAGCAGATAGCCATTTAGTTGCTATGAAATGCTTAAGATCCTGATTTAAGCTTTGTCATTATGATACTGTAATGGAAATCCATGTGTATTACGTCATGAGTGTGTTTTTATAAGTCTTTAAGATATAACTGACTTTGTGGGAAATTACCCTATTTTGAAAGCTGAAGTAGGTGTATGCTAAATTTTAGTTTTTGATCTTGTGTCTGAAGGTGTTTGCTTTTGATTAGCATACTTAAACATAGTCGTTTATATACCAGTGTGTGCATTGTGACTTAACATCCAGCACTTAATGCATTTTAAATATAACTGTAGAAAATGTAGTAAAGGTATGGGAATGTTATATGTGATTAACAATACTACTTAGCAATGACTTCTTCTTTTGGTGGGGAATTGATAAGCTTTCCAGTTTGGTTACCTTAGGTAGCAAACATGGGCAAAGAACAGGAAACCAAGTTTTCCTCCGCAGTGCCCACTGATGGGACAAGAGGCAATGGGCGCACATTGAAATACAGGAGATTCCATCTGAACTGACAAAATCCCTTTTTCTTTCAAAACTGTGCAGATGATCAAACACTGGATGAAGTTGCTTCAGTCTCTTCATCCTTTGAGATACTCAAACTTCAGCTGCCCAAGTCTGAGAAATCTTCTGTGCTTGGGGTGAGAAGTGGTGAGAGGAAGGGACACTGAAGCTGACTAGAATTCAGGACAAAAAGGGGAATTCCATGGTGCCCTCCTACCTCAAATGTGCTCTGATCCTGTGAAATAGCAGAAGATGTACATAGAGGCCTGACATTCATGAAAAAATTATGCACGCAGTCCAAAGCTGTCTTCCTGATTTGCACTCTGTCAGAAAATGTGCTGTAAAACTGATGGCTGCAAGTATGCTGTGAATGTTGCAAGCTTGCTCATTTTCAGAAAGTGATAGCAATTACAGCTTATCATGGAATGGTTTGGGTTGGAAGGGACCCTGAAGATCATCTAGTTCCAATGCCCCTGCCATCAGCAGGGACACCTTCCACTAGACCAGGTTGCTCAGAGCCCCACCCAGCCTGGCCTTGAACACTGCCAGGGATGGGGCATCCACAACTCTGGGCAAATGATAAAGGGTCAAATTTTGCTTGTTTAAATATCCTTGCACTACTTTTCAGTGATACTTGATTTCAAATACAGAAAATGTGTGTGTGAAGTCTGACTGTATTCTACCTTGTTATTAGTGTTTTTTCCTGACATGCATTGTTTGCTCTGGTTGAAGAAGGAATAGTATGTTTTGGGGCCATTCAGTTTAATCAGCTATTGGATTGGATTTTTGTGTCAGGTGTTCTATTGCATGAACAGAGATCACAAGAGAAACTTCATTTTTGCCTCTTTGTGATTTTCAAGATTTGCCTAGGCTGTTCTGGCTTACAGGCCACACAGTGTTTATGACTCTGAATCTCAAGTATTTGCATTTCCTGTTACAATTTACAAAAGAGACTCTGCCATTTTGCATAGGAAAATTTGGGGTCTGCAAAAGGAACAAAATCTTTTGCTGAAGAATTACAAGATTTTTCGTAGATTTTATAAAGAAAAGAAAGATAGGAACAGTTAAATACAAAGGTGGAGAAACCAGAACATGCTGAGATTTCATGTCTCTAAAATGAATGAAGGGGCACTGCTGTCTTGGAAATGTTTGGGAAATAGATTCAAATGTGACAGTCTTAGCGATACTCGAGACAAATTACTGGTTTCCTTTCTTCCTTTTTTTCCTTTGTTATGAGTAAGTTGATTTCATCCCTGGGTTGTTTCTTTGCCACACTTGATGCTGAAATTCACTTTCTAGGAAATGAAGGTATTTCCTGTCTGAAAAGGAGTTTTCCAACAAATCCAAACCTTTCTCATCCTCATTTCTTTTATTCATAATTTTAGTTCATGCTTTTTTCCCCCTTCCTGTCATGTTTCAGTGATTAACTGTATATGAGAAGCTGCCCTTGAGATTTGCATAGTTTTGAAAGAATGATTCCTGAAGAAGATAAGTGATTGTCAGTACTGTTACATTAAAGAAAGATCAGAGAATTGGAAGGAATAACATGGAGTTGTACAGGATTACAACTCTCTGCTTGTAAGGTACAATTTTAAATATTGGAAGGAAAGATGAATCTGCCCCCAGTTTTTGATTTTGTTTTTCTGTGTTAGGTAACACCAAAATATCTGCAATAAATTAGGAGTTGTCTGTTTGAGAGTCTTTTTTGTCTTGTTTCTCACCTGTCTCAGTTACTTTTTCAAATGAGCTTTTGGCTGAATTTGGGGAGGAAAGATATGTGGAGAGTGAATATGATTTTTAAAGGAGTGCTTCAATGCTGTGCGTGTAAATATAGAAACTTTAAATAGATGTTGTCCTAGTTACAGGGGCCAGGACCAGTTTATCACCATGTGGGTGTAACCAAAATTGTGTATTCTACACCCTCTGTGTCATTTCATAAACTGTTAATAGTGGATGATTTGCAGCAGCTGCCCAGGGCACACCTGACCTCTCAGGCTACAAGCTGGGTGTTAAAGAACACTGCAAGGCATGAGAAGGTTTCTGTCTTCACACCAATGACTCAGCCATGATAACCCCCCTCCAGGGAGGCATCAGCACCTTCACACTCAGCCTGAGGGGTCATGTCTGCTAATGGGCTATCAAGGATTCCACAAATATGCCATGACTCACAGAATAAATCATCATTGTGAAACTTCCTGCCCTGAGGGAGATACTGAGTATTCCCACCTGAACCTGAGCATATATAATCTTGCACTTTGGGGACTTCTGGTACCACTCACTGGATCCAGAGAAGCACCAGAAAACCTCAGCAGGACTGGGACTGCCACTCTTGACCACACTGTGACCATCATCCTCACCAACAGGTTTTTTTTGTTTTATTTCCTGTTACTCAGGGGGACCACGTGGTGCTCAGCAAGGGGACTGGCGAGCTCCATTCTGTTTGTGCTCCAGGGTGCTGGGTTATACACCTGTTTTTGTGGGTCAAACCCAATGTTTTCTCTGTATCATTGCTTTTATTGTGACCTTTTTATTAAATTGTAACTCTTACTTGTAATCTCTTTTTGCGTTGGGTTCGTTTCTCCCACCGGTTTACGTTTAAACCAGCACTGTTTAAATTGTCACAAGGTTAAATCATGCATTAGCCACATGCTGAGACAAGTCCTTTCTGTTTTCTTCACACATTGAGAATGAGACTAAATTTATGCAAGACAGACTAAGGAGAAAAAAACCCAAATGGTGTAGAACTTGGATGAATTTAGTATTGGAGAATTTGATTTAATGTATGAAGTAAAAATCACTGAATGATTCTACATGTAGGAGAAATGGAACCTTTATTCTCCGAGTTCTTCAGTGAAAAGATGCATGTGTGACAAACTTTATGAATGAATATACTCTATGAAAAATTCTAGGCTCTTTCAAAATATGCAATAGGGAGCTACAGCAGTTTTTGTTCCAAGGATTACAGATGTTTTTTAATGGTAATGGTGTGCAGTGAAATACAGGGCTGATGCTAGCATCTTCCAGATTCGTAGAATTTTTAGGTTTAGTGTTAGACTGTTTAAACTTTTTATGAAAGATTTACAAACTTATTAATTCTTTCACCTGTCCATTATGATTAGCCTGATTGGTTTTGGTGGGTTTTGAAGTCTCCTTTCTGATATGACTGTTTCACAATTGTGTTGCTATATATTATTATTTAAAAAAAAAAAAGGGGTCTATCTCTGCCACCATTAGAAACTGGCAAGATACACAGACATACAGGCATGTGTTGAAACTTGGCTTTATTTCAGGCAGGTCTACTTAGTAAGGGTCTGGTATTTTTGCTGTATTTTCTTTTTGGTTGCTTCTGAAATATGATATATCCTTGTTCCTTGGCTTCCCATGTTAACATTATTGCAGGATACTTCAGTTTAAAATGTACACAAGAGTAAGAGAATGTGCAAAGAGACTGTCTTTCCCCTCACCCAAATCTGTTGGGGCAGAGCTGGTGTTGAAAGGGCATGAAAACAGTCTTTCCAGTGACATACTGTGAGTTGGTAGTGTTGGTATATAAGAACTGCTAGGCACTTAGGTATCCAGTTGTTCCAATTGTAACCATCCACTACTTTGGAAATTACTGCAAGAGAAGTGGGAATGTGTACAGTGGTTACATCAATGTGTTCAAACGTCATAATCAAAAAAAGCAATGGTTCTTTCCAGCCTCTGTGTTATTGTGTACCCTACATGTTAGGGATAATATTGAAACCTTTCCTGGAAGTCAGGGAGCTGTTACAGATATGGCTTGTCTTCAGGCAGTGCTGTTAGCCAGAACAGACAAATGGAAGAAAGTGTGTGCAGCTTTGGTCTCCAAATTGTCTCTTGATTTGGTAGATAAGCTCAGAGGGTAAGTAAAGTTTTCGTGCAGAGAGGACATAACATGCAAGATGTCTGCCAAGCAGTATCGTCTTCCCTCTTTGTGACTGGTTTTGTGTGCTATATTTGTAGGCTAAGGTCTGCTGCTAATGTGTGTAGTAGTATGACTGCTTTCTTAGGATTTGTCTTGATGTTCATACATGCACACACACACCCGGTTCACTTTATATGTGTAAAAGGAAGAAAATGGCAGTGATCCATTCTATACTTAGTGATAAGTAGTACATTTTATAGCATAAACATAGCTCAAGAATTGAAAAAGTTCTGATAATATTCCCTTTTCTGATTTGTTTTTTATGCTGGAATTTATTTTAACTGTAAAACAAACCTAGTCTTTTTACATTTCATAGGGAAAATATATTTGGGGCATTGAGAGAAATGATGGGGTTTATGAGTACCAGATTTTTGTGCTAATTTTTGGATACTATTACTGAGGTGAAGCCAAGTGGGAGGAATTTGGAATGCACAAAGTTTTGTCTGGAAGGCTAGAATAGTAAACCATCAGAAGTTAGGGACAGTTAGTCTACAATGGGGTCCAGTATCTTTTGTGAAGAACATTCTGCAATATGTACTATTTGGTACTGATATGACAGATGCCATCCTCAGTATGTAATGATAGACAGGTACAAAAAATCCATAATCTTCTTATGGATTTAATGCAGCCATTCCTTACCTCTGCACACTGCAGATATAAACAGGGCCCCATATGGAGGGGAGATAAAACCACCAGCAGACCTTTTGCCCTGGAGACAAGTTTGGACACAGAGGAAGTGTTCAAGGCAGGAAAATACAGGCTTAGGGAATCAATCCAGAGGAAACCTGAGTTCCAATGTGAGTTAGTTAACAGGACTGCTGCATGCAAACATGCTTTGTGAGCTGTACATATCTTTCTATGAGCTTCCAGAGATGTTGAAAATGTAGTAGCAATATTTTAGCATTACTCTCTTATACTGCATTACCTAAATAGTAAAACAATATGGAATTTTGCTGAAACAGAAGAAGAGATGCAGAGTTGCTGTGTGATCAGCAGGTTATTAATGTCAGGATTTGAAGGGACCAGATTGCTCTTGGCAGCTCCTATTTTCACTTTAATGTGTGAAGAAAACTTGGAGTCAGTGTGAGCTCTCTAGAACAGTGGTAGAGGCAAGGTGTATAAGTGCTTAATAATAGTTGAAATAGATCTACTGTCTACATATAGCAGTTGATCTTTAGTTAAGAAAGGGAGGAAAGAAAAACCCAAGGAAACACAATCATTAGCAAATGGCATTTGAACAGTGCCTGTTAATGACACAGTGGATTTGTATGCTGAAATCCTGGCTATCCTGGCCTAACTGTCTGGTGTATGCATAAAGACATTGAGCTGGGAGAAGCTGGACCACTATTAGAAATGAGACCAAGATGCCCATCTCATTCCTGAAACATGTCAACCTACTGCCAGACTTTTACTGTGCTGACTTTCTTGTTCTACCTTCATTGCAGAGCTGCCAGCCTTGCTGTGTGTCTTTTGTGATGCAAAATTGTATCCTGGGCTGCATCAAAAGTGTGCCCAGCAGATCGAGGGAGGTGATTCTGCCCCTCTACTCTGCTCTGCTGAGACACCATCTGGAGTGCCACATCCAGCTCTGGGCTCAGCACAGGAAAGATGTGGACTTGTTGGAGTGGGTCCAGAGGAGGGCCACAAAGATCATCAGAGGGCTGGAGCACCTCTCCTATGAAGAAAGACGAGAGAGCTAAGCCTGTTCAGCCCAGAGAAGAGAATGCTCCAGGGAGACCTTAGAGCAGCCTTAAACGGCGAGTACTTAATGGAGAGTACTTAAAAGCGGCCTATAAGAAAGACAGGGACAGACATTTTAGCAGGGACTGTTATGATAGGACAAGGACTGATGGTTTTAAACTAAGAGTAGATGTAAACTAGATGTAAGGACATTTTTTGTAGGGAGAGTGGTGAAATACTGGCCCAGATTGCTCAGAGACGTGGTGGATGTCATCCTGTCGTCCCC